>SKCR01037946.1:0-225171 GCA_019454045.1 Zanthoxylum bungeanum | reverse complement strand
TCCAGAAAAATTAGGGAACATTAAGGGGCGTTTTAAGAGTGTTGTGGGGCTGTTTTTGGTGGAAAAATCAGACCTGAAATATTATTGAAGTTGACACAAATCAGGGGCTGATTTGGGTGTGAGCTGGGCGCAACTTTGGTTCCGAAATAGTTCAGATTTGAGCCGTTGTTCGGAGGATGTTCGGGTGCTGTTCCGGGGCTGAAATATGGCTAAAAACGTAAGCAAATCTCCAGTCCAGTTGCTGGTCATATTCGGCCATACAAGAGGAAGGGCATAAAATTTTTTCAAAGCCGATCCCTGGTGCTTAAGGTGTTTCCACTGCGTTAGGAAAGTGTTTCCTACAATTGATATCAAGAGCGAGGTTGAAAAATGTTCTTAACCCTTCTCTTTTTTATTTAAAGTTTTTATTTTTTAAATATTTATATGAGATATAAATTATTATATGCATGCTGAGATGAGTAGGCACATATTAATATTCATTTGATGAATGTTTATTGTAAATTCATGTGATGAATGGTTTTTACATTAATCGTAAATTTTTCCGGCTCTTATTTTATGTTGTTTTTGGTTTTGGGAATGTAAGGCCATAAGGCCATTTTTACAAATATTGTATATTTTATTTTCCTATGTAAAAGTTTCATTAATTGTAATTTGGAGTACCAATACCGCAAAGTGATCAACATCGAACCATGGAGCAAGATTTGAAGACCAATGGATGCCTTAGAATTGTATGTACTAATTAGATTAGTATAGGAAAAATAAGAGCCTGGTCAATGCAAAGTTTATTTTTTATGTTATATATATGTTAATTCGAAATGTTTGAATAACATGTCATATAGCTTAGGGAATAACATGTCATATAGCTTAGGGAGTCTACTCTTGCACTTTCACATTCCATAATATTTTTGGATGCATGGATATTCTAGTCATAAAATATGATTTTATGAAATTTAAAGTGGTTAAATTGGAATATGATATGTATGAAAACGAATTAACTAGATTAATTGGTTAAATGTTTTAAAATTGAAATTCTAAAATTATAGGCTTTATAAGTGCATAATGAATTCCATTGGTATATCGGATGGAAACCCGATCGTAAATTTCATAGCCGATTCCGAGTGGACGGTAGTGTGGTCTACACTCGGGATAAAACTCTACGTACCATTGGAATTTATAACGCGCTTATATTAATTAAATAGTTTAATTAAAATTTTGTCCACTTTTGAATTTTGAATTTTAAATTTTAAACTTGTTAGTGAACCAATATTGAAAGAACTAAAATAAATTAGGTCACTAAACCTAACTTAATTAAATTAGTATAATTGTGTAGAATTTTTAGTTTAGACTAATGGAAATTAGTGAATTAAAATTTTAAGAGAATTGGTAATATCACTAATCATGCACTACTGTAAAGGAAAATTATGTTTCAGTCGCGGATAAATTTTATAGACACAAGTGAATTAAAACATGAGATATTTTAAATAGAAACCTTAAATTTAAAATATTGAGTGGAATAGAGATATATGACAATATATCCCGCGATATCCGTTGTTAGTTCGAAAACGTGAGATTCAAAAGGCACCTCGAGACAGTTTTATTTTCGTCCCTATATGGATGGTGTCCATTTTGGGTCAATACCAAATTTGAATTCCGAGAGGATAGGAACTCTAGATGTATTTGATGAACTGACCTACCCTACCGAGGCACTTCACTAGTTAAGTCTAAGAGTTTCGAAACAACGGGTTACGCTCACGAATGAATGATTAAATGTTAATCAAAATTCCTTGATCAAATCAAACGGTGGTTGATTAATATACGAATAAGAGTTATTCTCATATAAATTAATTAATTGAGATTGTCTTGATCTATCATGCAAATACTTGACATACCCTACATAGGTACTTTTTATGGGATGATAGATTTCTCTAATATAGTAATTCTCTTAGGTTTCTAATTCATTATACATGCATCATGTTTAATTTTATGCCTAAATATTTGATAATTTTAATATCTAATGAATGGATTTTAAATGCATGTTTACTTTATTTATTTGAGTAATTGGTTTCTCCAATAATTGCTATTCTTTCTAATGAAAAATTGACGGGAGAAAAATATGTAAAATGGAAAAGTAACATGAACGCCATAATATTTGTGAAGACCTTAAGTTTTTCATGACGAAAGAGTATCCTCCCGAGCCAGCCGGAAACACGGCTAATGAGAAAGCTCGCTACTACTTGCAGCAAGGATGTCTGAGATTCTTGCTACAAAACATGAGCCTATGGCTACAACATCTTTGATGATGAAGTCATTACAGGGCATGTTCGGCCAGCCTTCAGAGCGCTAGCATCATGAGGCCATGGTCTGAGCGATGATCGCTAGGATGAAAGAAATGACATCAGTTTGAGAGCATGTCTTAAGGATGATGACTTATCTCAATACGTCCGAAACTCTTAGAGCTCGTATTGACGAGCGTAACCAGATGACCATGATCATAGAATCTCTTCGAAGAGTTTCCTACAGTTTAAAAGAAACTACATTATGAACAGATTGTCTTTTACTTTGACTCAGCTGCAAAATGAGCTCACCCATTACGAGTCCATGCTGGTGGATCCTCGTAAGCCCTGTGGAGAGGCAAATATTACGGAATCTTCTAAATCGGTCAAGAACAAGAAGAAAGACACTGACAAGGCTAATGAAAAGCCAATGAAGAATAACAAGAAAGGCTCCAAGGATGCCAAGCCCAAAGGAAAGTATTTCCACTGTAATAAGGATAGGCATTGGAAAATGATCTGTCCTAAATATCTTGCTGGACTGAAACAAAAGTGTAACATCCCGCTACCGGAGATGTTACCGGCAGACAATAGGCTGCCCTATCACCATAAGCCTCTAGCTAACTCTCATGCAAAACTCATAATTATGCAATGAAATGCAGTCTACAGGGCCCAAACATATAATATGACACTAAAATGATGAACTCAAGACATAATACATCCATGCCCGAAAATGTGTATGAACAAAAACTTTTACATCTTAACCTATACAACTTAAAATTCTTTATATCTAAACTTATACACGACTTGACTCTTATACGCCCAAGACCTGGTGACTGGCTGACTGCAACTCTGCTATCCGGCTCCTCAAGCTCTGATGCCCCTGGTCGACCGATTTGGTCACCAACCTGCAAAACTCAAATACTGTTGGGTAGTTAGTCATAAGACTCGGTAAGTAACTATGCTCCTACCTTGGGCGACAAACACACAAAGCTTAAGTTTTGTTTCTGTATTAACCTGGGTTGTTTATAAAGCCATTCAAATATCTACAAAGTCTGAATTACTTTTATAATTCTTATTCATTTAAAAAACAGGTTACTTATTACCAATTCTTTTTCTATATATATATATATATATATATATATTTAACCCTGTTCACATCTTAACATTCATAATATAAAGAGTAAGTTTCTATATCCTTAATTACTAAGTCCAATCTTATCACGTTTTCGCTGCGCTACTCTGATATCTTGATACTTAACTATACCCTCTTTGTCAATTTAACTAGGGCATTTATTATAATTATCTTTCTTTTATTTCATTGAAATATCAACAAATCGGAATTATGAAATATCCTTCCTATTAAACATTTATCTCACCATCTTCAAGCATGCATACATGTATAAATGTAATCAAATTATCATACACTAGTATCCACAAAAGGTTTCTTTCTATGTAAACATATAACTCATACAAACATCAATCAAATATACATATAAGTGTAATAATGTTATCATGCATAAATGTCAGTTATAAGCAACTCAAATGATTTCTAGAACATATATAGTCTATATGCACAACTTATAACTATACTATAGTTTAATATGTTATGTTTTTAGAAAATACTTTTCTTGAAAACTCTTTCTGAAAACTATTTTCTGCAACTCTTTATAAACATGTCTTTCTAAAATTTGTTTTCTGAAAACTGTCTCTAAAATCTGATTTTTGAAAACTGTTTTCTGAAAGTCCGATATCTCAAAAACTCCTTTTTCTGAAAAACTGATATCTGAGTGTCTGTTGAAAAACTGACGCATGGGGGCGTTACGTATCGCCGTCCCCCCATACGCCCTAGAGCCAGATATGCAAATCCATGACATTGAGGCATTACGTATCGCCGTCCCCCAGTCCTCTACATGTGCACATGTCTCTGAATCCGTCAATTCCAACTGTGTCAAGTTACATACTGGGGTGAGTTTTCCCCCATGCCCTGAAAAACATAAAACCATATTCTGTATCGCAAAACTGTAAAAATATTTTCTGAAAATACATTTCTTTGAAAAGAAAACTTTTGAAACAATTTCAAAAGGAAATGTATTTTCAGAAAATATTGTTTCAAAAGTTTTCTTTTGAAATGTATTTTCAGAAAATATTTTTACAGTTTTGAGATACAGAATATGGTTTTATGTTTTTCAGGGCATGTGAAAAACCCACCCCAGTATGTAACTTGACACAGTTGGAATTGACGGATTCAGAGACGTGCACATGTAGAGGACTGGGGGACGGCGATACGTAATGCCTCAATGTCATGGATTTGCATATCTGCTGAAAAACTGAAGCATGGGGGCGTTACGTATCGCTGTCCCCCCATACGCCCTAGAGCCAGATATGCAAATCTATGACATTGAGGCATTACGTATCGCCGTCCCCCAGTCCTCTACATGTGCACATGTCTCTGAATCCGTCAATTCCAACTGTGTCAAGTTACATACTGGGGTGGGTTTTCCCCATGCCCTGAAAAACATAAAACCATATTCTGTATCTCAAAACTGTAAAAATATTTTCTGAAAATACATTTCTTTTAAAAGAAAACTTTTGAAACTTTTCTTTAAAACACTTTCAATTTCAAAAAGATTCTTAACTTTAATTCAATTTCTGAAAATCGTAACCCACACATATGCATATTCATTTCTAATACTTTCTCTTACCCTAACCATACTTTATTATATGTTTATTCCATATTATCATATATGTTCATATTCTATTCTTTTCATACTTTTATCTTAGGTTAACTTATGTTCTATATGCTTATACTATCCTCAGAAGAAAGATGCACGATTTCCAAGATTTTCCATAGCTAGAGATCCTAAAATACTCTACCATGATTGTGAAAGTGATGCACCTAACATTTACAAGAAGATAGACACTTTGACAATATCTAACAGAGATCCAAAACACCATGTTAACAACACAGCACAAGAGCAATAGAGAAACCTATTGAGCAAAGTAGAAAATTCCAGTCCCAAAAGCACCCAACAGCGACATTAGATTCAGGAAAGAACAATATGCATTTATAATTTTGAAATTATCTTCATCCAGAAACCCCCTCAGGAAAAGGTACACAAGGATCACACACACCAAGTTTCAATCCTTCATCATCTATAGTTTCATAAGGAAAATGAGAAACTGCTAGCCATCTCTAGTCTATTCAAGAAACTATTAAGTTATTATATCCTATTTAGTACTGAAAGACATGAAACAGAATCAAACTACTTCATAGGACTCCAATACCAAGCTGCCACCTATAATTACAAGCTGTCTAAAATCTCAACTAAAAAAAAACAGTCTGCCAGAGCCATTTCTTTGCCGTTGTTAAAGATAACAAAGCAGAAACTAATTAATATCATTGTCAGCAGCCTCAATTGTGTGACAGAAGTCATTAGATGGAAACATGTATTTGCTTAAGATACCAGTAATTTCTTTTAAACAAAAACTTTGTCATTTACTTCATTTACTTGAGTGATAAGTAGATAACAGCAGTAGTCCTAAGTGTAACTTAGGATTAAAAATATCACCAATGTCTGGACAGAATTCACCACAAAACAAGTTAAACTTGCCTCTTTTAATCACATAAGCAGATAGAACTACAAAAAAGATGCACATTGTATGGCCATCTCAATAAACAAATCAAGAAAATGATCACCTAGGCAGAAAACAATCTTGTTCAGCCATCTCAATAAACTAAACACATTTATTTTCTAACTTCCACCAATTTTATTAATTAAAGACCCAAGAACACGTATAACTTACATAACTCAACTGATTAAAATTCCCAAATTCTAGGGTTTATAGCCAATCTTCTCCAATTTTCCCAATTTCTTCAATCTAACTAATTTCTTCTAATTATAATCTTAAAACTAGATTTTAATTCACTCTAGCATGCCTTATCCATCCAATTATCCAATTTCTTTAACAAATCCAACACTATTGAATCAAAAACACTCAAGGAAATCACTGCCATAGTATACTTACTAATTGCTTCTCTCTCTCTCTCGGTCCAGCCCCTCTTTCTCTTTACTGCTTCTGCTGCTCACAGCTTCTGCTTTCTTTCTCAACTTCCCTCTCTCTCGGCTTCCCTTCCTTTCCTCTCTTCTGTTTTTTTTTTTGTTTTTTTTTTCCGGTCTCTCTCTCTCTTCTCTCTCTCCTCTCTTCCCTTTCTTCTTTCTCGGCTTCGGCTTCGGCTTCTCTCCTTTCTTCCCTCTCTCTCTCTTTCTCTCCTGCTCTCTTTCTCGGTCTTTCCCCTTCTTCCACTCTGTTTCTTATTTTCTGCGCGTGTGTGTGAATTATGTGTGCGCGCGTATGATACGTGTGTGTGGTATATTACTTAGGTGTGTGTAGAAAAGTCTAGATACTTATAATATATATATATAAATACTAATTGGTAAATTTCAATTTAACCCCTCAAATTTAATCCAATATAGAATTACCATTAATTTCATGAATATGTTCCCATTTTATTGAAAAATAAACCTCGCATTCGGATGCGATCCCACGCACTAAAAATAAAATTCACGCTACATGCTAAAATAACCCGAGATGTTACAAGAAGAAGGCTACAGGTAAATATGATTTACTTGTTATTGAATCTCTATTAGTCGAGGATGATAAGTCTGCATAAAGTGTTGATTCTAGAGCCACTAACCATGTTTGTTCTTCTTTGTAGCTATTTGATTCATGGAGGGACCTTGTTGAAAGAAACTATACCATGAGGGTTGGGACATGAGATGTCATTTCAGTAAGAGCAGTGAGAGTTTCCAGTTTAAATTTTTTCAATAATAGTTATTTAAATTTGAACAATGTGTTATTTATTCATAGTTTTCGCAGGAATTTGATTTATGTTTCTAAAATTTTGGATGATGGTTTTTCTGTTTCTTTTAATAATAATTTGGTTATTATTGGTAGAAATTGATTAACTATATACACAAGAAACTCTAAAAATAATTTATATGTGTTAAGGTCGTTAACACATAACTCACTGCTTAAATTAACACATAACTCACTGCTTAACACTGAAATATTTAAGGTTGAAAAATCTAAAATGAAACGGAAAAAGATTTCTCACGATGACACATATTTGTGGCATCTTAGACTTGGTTATATTAGTCTTGACTGGATAGACATGTTGATAAATAAGGGAGCTTTAAACCAGTTAAAGCTTGGAACTTTACTAGTTTGCGAATCATGTTTAGAAGGAATGATGACCAAGAGACTTTTTACCTCAAAAGGTATAAGAACTAGTCAACCACTTTAGCTAATACATTCAGACGTTTGCGGACCGATGAATGTAAGAGCCATATGTGGTTATGAATACTTCAACACATTTATTTACGATTATTCTAGATATGGGTACGTTTATCTAATACAGCACAAGTCATATATTTTTGAAAAGTACAAAGAGTATCGTGTTGAGGTTGAGAACCAATTAGGTAAGGTGATCAAAACTCTACGATCGGATCATGGAGGAGAATATCTTGACATAAATTTTGAGGAATTCTTAGTTGAGTATAAGATAGCATCCCAACTCACAGCACTTGGAACACCACAGTAAAATGGTGTTGCGGAGAGGATAAATCAGACCTTACTAGATATGAAAGATCTATGTTTAGTTATAGCTCACTACCTAGTTCATTATGAAGATATGCATTGTAAATAGCAATGTATATCCTTAATGTAGTTCCATCTAAGTCTTTTCCTAAGACTCCCTTAGAGTTGTGGAGTGGTCGTAAAACTAGTTTATGATATTTCCACATATGGGGATGTCCAGCACATGTGCTGAAGAATAAGACTACTAAGTTGGAGCTACGTTCTCAGGTGTGCCTATTTGTAGGCTATCCTAAGGAGACTAAGGGTGGGTTCTTTTATAGTCCGGAAGATAACAAAGTGTTTATGTCGACAGATGCTATGTTTCTAGAGGAGGACTCTATGAGGGAGTTCAAATCTCGAAGTAAGGTGTTACTCGAGGATTTGCTTGCTTGTTCGACCAGCACACCATCGTCAACAACAGTTGACAAAAATAAAGAACCTTATACATCTGAGCATCAGATGCCAATTTGTCAAAATAATCTGCCACCTAGACGTAGTTGGAGGGTTGTATGACAACCTTATCACTATCTAGGAGTTGGAGAGGCACAAATTGTCACTTTTAGTGATGATGTAGATGATCCATTGACCTATCGCAGTATAGTGGATGATTCTTATAAAGAGGAATGGCTCAAAGCCGGACCTGAAGATGAAGTCTATGTACTCCAACTCATTCTGGGAACTTGTAGACCAACATGATGGGGTAAAATCTATTGGTTGCAAGTGGATCTACAAGAGAAAGAAGGGGGCATATGGGAAGATACAGACCTTCAAGACTAGGCTAGTGGCTAAGGGTTATACCTAGAAAGAGAGAGTTGACTGTGAGGAGACTTTCTTGCTAGTAGCCATGTTCAAATCCATCCGTACTCTTCTATCAATTGCCGCATATTATGACTATGAGATCTAGCAGATGGACGTCAAGACTGTATTTTTGAATGACAATCTTGATGAGTGTATTTATATGGTAAAACCAGAGGGGTTCATAGCCCAAGGTCAAGAGCAAAAGGTTTGCAAGCTGCAAAGGTTGATTTATTGACTCGAGCAAGCATCTCGATCTTAGAACATAAGATTTGATACCATGATCAAGTCTTATAATTTTAAGCAGAACATTGATGAGCATTGTGTAGACAAGCGCATCATTGATGGAAATGTGATTTTTCTCGTTTTGTACATCGGTGAAATTTTACTCATTAGGAATGATGTAAAAATATTATCGGACGTGAAAACCTGACTAGCTAATCAATTCCAAATGAAAGATTTATGAGAGGCCAGTTATGTACTTGAGATCTAGATTCTTTTAAAGATTGGAAGAGAAGATTGTTAGCTATGTCTCAGGCATCGTATATTGACAAGACTCTTGTATGATTTGGGATGAAGAATTCCAAGAAAGGCAATTTACCTTATCAAAATGGATTTCATTTTTCGAAGAAATAGTCTCCTAAGACACCTCAAGGAGTTAAGGAAATGAGACAATCCCATATGCCTCAGCAGTTGGTAGTCTCATGTATGTTATGTTATGCACGAGACTGGACATCTGTTTTACAGTGGGAGTAATCAGTAGGTTTCAATCTAACCCAGGATTAGATCATTGGGTGGCTATGAAACATATTCTCAAGTATCTTAGGAGAACGAGAAATTATATGCTTGTATATTCTAGTAAGGATATGATCCTCAGGGTATATACGGACTTGATTTTCAGACGAATGTCGATTCTAGGAAATCAACATCTGAATTAGTGTTTACCCTATGTGGTGGGGCCATTGTGTGGAGGAGTATAAAAGCAATCTTGTATTGCTGACTCCACTATGGAGGCTGAATATGTAGCAGCTTGCGAAACAGCTAAAGAAGCAGTCTGGCTCCAGAAGTTCTTGGGAGATATAGAAGTTTTCTAAATATGGATAAACCACTAACACGTTATTGCGATAATAGTGGTACAGTGACGAATTCCAAAGAACCATGAAGCCACAAGAAGGGAAAGCATATAGAGATAAGATATCATCTCATTAGGGAGATAGTGTAGACACAAGACATTTTTGTCACGAAGATTGCATCCCAGAGACCTGACTGATCCATTTACAAAGATCTTGATGGCTAAAATATTTGAAGGTCACCTAGATGGTCTAGGATTACATGACATGTCTCATTTGCTCTAGTGCAAGTGAGAATTGTTGGGATATGTGCCCTAGAACTTCATGTAATGTAAACAAAATTATATTTTATGAAATAAAAAGATGTTTAGATTCATTTATCAAAATATTAGCGGGAAGTGGATCCCATGACATTTACTCTAGCCTCACAATGATGATGATGTCTTGGTCTTCAAAACTCATTAGTTAGACCTCAAAGGTCAATCATATTCATGTGATTCCTAAGTTTGGTCCTAAACCATTTTTTATCCTCAAAATAATGACAATATTGGATTAAAAATGTTTTCCAGGTGTATACTTGTCTATGTGCACTAATTAGCTTTGTAAGTACACCCTCACAATAACGATAGTATTGGATGACTACGTTAACTCATCACACTACATCTGATATGTTTACCGAAGCGACCTAAGTTCTGACCACTGATATACCCTCACATTAATGATGATATTGGGCATAAGTAATAGACTCATTCGTCTCCGTATTGACAAGACAGACCATCCAATAATGCTCCACCATTATTAATACTATTACTTAAATGAATCACCTAATCATGGGAGATTTATGACAAACAAGTCATTAAAATGCTTAGGTTAAAATAAAAATTTTAATTTAAAAATACAATGCATATCCAATATGACTTATGCATATTAAATTTAAATTACAAGAGGTATTGATTCAAATACATGTGTTGTGGTTAAGACCTTCGCTGATACCATTCTGTGGGGGTGAATGTGAGACCCATAAGGTCGGATCAGTGTCCCCGCACAGTGGAAATGGGTCTAACTCATGGTATTTTAGTATAGGTATATTTTTTAAATATTTTAATGAAATATCATATTCCATTACTAGTGTTTAAGGAAAACATGGATAAATATAAATATGGAAAAACCAAATGCACTGCATGCAGCACTGGCTGCATGAATACACGTTGTATCCAGCTGCAACCCTGCATGTGCTGCGTTGTAGCGTAGGATGCTACATACAACGCAACACTCTCAGGATTTTGATCATTCATCAATTTTTTTCAAGTTTAAAACCTTAACCACCTTTTAAAATCACCCGGAATAATTTTTAATTTCAAAACCAACTACAACCATGGTATAACAACAATTATATATATATATATTATATATATATATTCACCTACTACATAATTGAAATTGCCAACACTTTAAAAGAAATCGGTTTACCAATTAACTGATTTGGTAAGTAAAAGATACCGGTTTTATTTTAAACTGTTTTCTTTTGCAATAGAATTTAAATCACTTTTAAATACAATCAGTTTTAACAACGGTTTTAGTTTATAAACGATGTCTTTACTAGTAGGAAATAAATCACATATTATAACCGTTGTCTTTACCTAATATGAAAGAAATCTCATAATTAAAAATAGTTGTCTTTAAATCTAAAAGGAAAAAGAGATCACATATTAAAATATTTTCTTTTAAAAACGTGATTTCGTTAAGTAAAAATGGGATTTGACTTAATTATTTTTTCAACTTAAAAAAAAAGTAGAAATAGAGTCAACATAATAAAAGCCTAAAGACTATTGATATTCTTATTGGCTTTTGCCGCTCCATTATAGAATTCTTATTCTCCGTCTAATTGCCCAAGAAACATAATTTTAGCCATCGGCCGCACTTAGTGTTGGATAATATGACCCATAGCGTCACTATTTGTGCAGATCATAGTGATGTTGTACAAATTAACTATGTGACAAGGAAATTGCACTCTCATCATTTGTGATTAGATCACCTTAGAATATATAAATGATGAGAGGTCCATATGATTAGTTCCTGGATGAGATGATATGAGACAGTATCAGTCCACGAAGGATTAATCATTAATATCCCTAGTCGTAGTATTATCGAGACTGGACATCGATAATGCGGAATAGGCTAGTATTGCACGTGTGCACGTTGTGAGGGCACAACAGCATAGTTCTCATATATTTGGGTATTGGATACTCATGCAAGTGCGATAGGAGGTTGTGTTTCACCGATGGTACGGGAAATAGCTTCGCTCTGGATAGACCCCTCGGAATCCCATTGGTATTATGACTATGTGTCTATGGGAATCCGACATCAGGGTAGGTGTATTTGGTCTTAACCTGAGACTTGCACGCACCGCTAATGCTTACGACAATCAATATACTTTAGTTGAGGTCGTCTAGGACTCTAACCGGTTCTGTGTACGCCGAAGCTGAGTATATTGAGAATCGTAGAGTATTTTGGTGTGATGTCAAGACGGAAGTATCACTCCAGTCATAGTGGAGATGATGTCACGCAGGATACGGTATTAGTACTCTGAGGTGCTGCAGCCATCGGGATATTATGACAATGTCATGTATATCCGATTATAGAGACTAGTTACCAGACATCCGACATGTGCTTCGTACGGGGCAGACACTTATCCAGCCCCCAGGCCTAGCACGTGACTATCCGATACTGGGCCGATATGCACAATACTACTGTATACTACGCCTGATACAGATCTATATATTCCTGTAAGAATATTTCCGGAGAATTGGGTAGGCATGGCGTTTTGCTAGAAGCTAACCTTGTCTTGTGAATCGGTAAAACGTAGTACTTGGTACTTACGTGTTCGGATAGTCCGACGACCGTATTTACTGCCAACATATCCGGGGATCTCATGGGTCGCTTCCCAATGATACACCGATGACGTATGACTCGCACTCATAATTAATCTGGGATTAATTTGATGAGAGAGAAAATTAATCTGGGATTAATTACGGAGATATTTTATCTGGGATAAAATATCGTCTAAAGAGAGAAAAACGATTGATTTAGAATTAATCGGGTAAATTGATATATTTGATATATCAATCGTAATTGGATTTCGACGCGAAATTAAAATTAGATTTTAATTCGGCTAGCGAATTAATTTAGAATTAATTCGTTAGCGACGTGAATATAGTGACTTCGCTAGGCGTAATCATTTAATTACGACGCGACGGAAAATTCGTTAATTTAGAATTAGCGAACCCGAGCCCGAGAGTGGATTTGCGAGCGCATTCGTATTTCGAATTCGAGTGCGGCACGCAAGTCACATCAAGCGTCAAATCATCGTCACATCAAGCGTCAAATCAAATGTCACTTTGAGTGATGTGACAACTTGTCAACTTGATTGAATGAAAGATGTGACTTGATGTGAGTTAGTGGAGTGGTTGGAATGTTTGGTAAATGAATTGTTTAGAAATCAATTAAATGATTTACACCATTTGACTTTTGGAAAATTAATTGGTAAATCATTAATATATTTAGAAAATATATAAACCAAACATTTACACTTTTCTAATCCAACTAACACATAATCTTCATCTCTTTTTCTCTCCCTAAAGCTCACGCACAAGGCAGTGAACTGCCACTGCTTGGGCGAAAATGGTGAGCCAATTTTGAGGATTTTGTGGCAAAATCCAAGTGCTAGCACACTCCTAGGAGACATACGAAGGTGTTAGGGAAACTCACCCACGAGCCGGGAATCAAACGACGAAGATTCGAAGCTCAAAAAGTGAACCAAAACTGAAAAAACGTGAGGCAGTGGACTGGTCACTGCAGTTGCGTTTTTGGAGAGCAAAATCAATTTTTTCTTCACCAAATCGTCTCGACCGACCGATCAAGTTATTATTCCGCAACTTCTTTGATATGTATTTCACACTTTATCATGCTTGTTTGATGATCTTGGGACTTAGAATAATTACCAACAATGGCATCAAGAGCCTAGGTTCAAGCATGAAATTTTTAGGGCTTAAATTGGGAAATGATTTTGAGCATGATTTGGTTAAATTATTTGATTGAGCATGTTTAAATGATATTGAATTGAAGTTTGATTGGATCAATTTCATGAAAATTTATTTGAATAATTTTCCCCAAAATATATGTGTTGGCCGAAAGTTTAGGGTTATTTGGAAATTTGGAATTTTTTGATTTTGATTCATGGATGAGTTGGAATCATATAGGATGATGTTAATTTAAGATTAATTGGATTGAATTTTGAATTGAACAAAAATCCCCAATTTTCCTTAAGGTGGCCGAATGCATTATGCCCTATATGTCTTGGATTTTGATTTTGATAATTGGATGTATGGAAATCATTCGGGAAGTTAATTAGATGTCGATTTTGGAATTAATTGGATTAAATTCAAATCGGACAAAAATTACTCCCTTGGCCGAGACTTTAAGCATGGTTAATGGGTTTGATTTTCATCAAAGTGTGTGGACATGTGATGATGATGTTTAGCATGATTAATTGGACTAATTAATGTTGTGGAAATATTGAATTTGGATGATCAATCATGTAATGCACTTTAGGTAATTAAATTGCGAAATGGATTTGTGTAATTTAATTAATTAGGCCCTTAAATTGGATTTGGGCTTATTATGTTGTAAATGGGCTTATTGGGCTTTGTTGTACAAAGTTGGATTTGGACAAATTGGATTGGATCCAATTGGGGCCCAAAGCCACTTCCGTTAAGCCCAAATACAACTTATAAACCTTTAAAGTTTAATTGGGCCTAATGGGCCTAAATTGATTTCTGGGCTTATTGGTTACTCCTTGATTGGGCTTTGGTTGCCGAAGCCCACGCCTTAAAGAAATTAATTAAAGCCCATTAGACTTGAATGAATTGACGTGGACGTTAATCGGGCTTTGAGACCCGACACGATTAAATTTGGAATTTAAGTCGTTAAAGGTTTATTAAATAAAGTGTAATATTTAATTTGGAATTGAATATTGAATTAGTATTAAATACATGTTAAATTGGATTTAATGATGTAGTTTAATTTAATTCAAGAATTCGTACTTTGAGTACTTATTCGCAAAAACGAGTTTGACTCGACCAAAATCAAATCGTTGGATGTGTATGAAATCAAATTGGATGGTGATTTAATGTCGATTGTGGGTTCGATTGGATTGAAAACCAAATCGGACACAAAATCCCTCCTTGGCCGAGAGCTTAAAAGCATGTAATGGGTTTGATTTTTTTCATCTATGTGTTGGACATGTTGATGATGATAATGAGCATGATTAATTGGACTAATTTCATGTTTTGGAAATATGGATTTGGGTGATTAATCATGTAATGCACTTTAAGTAATTAAATTGCGGAATTGGATTCATGTAATTTAGTTATTTAGGCCTTAAATTGGATTTGGGCTTATTATGTTGTAAATGGGTTATTGGGCTTTGTTGTACAAAGTTGGATTTAGGCCAAATGGATTGGATCCAATTGGGGCCCAAAGCCACTTCCGTAAAGCCCAAATACAACTTATAAACCTTTAAAGTTTAATTGGGCCTAATGGGCCTAAATTGATTTCTAGGCTTATGGGGTAACTCCTTGATTGGGCTTTGGTTGCCGAAGCCCACGCCTTAAAGAAATTAATTAAAGCCCATTAGACTTGAATTGAGTTGACGTTGGACGTTAATCGGGCTTTGAGTCCCGACGCGATTAAATTTGGAATTTAAGTCGTTAAAGGTTTATTAAATAAAGTGTAATATTCAATTTGGAATTGAATAGTGAATTAGTATTAAATACATGTTAAATTGGATTTAATTATGTAGTTTAATTTAATTCATGAATTTGTACTTTGAGTACTTATTCGCAAAAACGAGTTTGACTCGAGCAAAATCAAATCGTTGTTTGAACATTGGATGATCACATAATTATCAGATTAATTAATTTGATTAGATTGATTGATAGCATGCTTATGTGTGAATACATGGTTGTGATGAATGAATAATGTATATCGGATGGATATTAGTCGGGTGGGGCAATTTTGGAAATTGTTGTAATAAATTCGATTTATTAAATTGGACCTGCGTGTTCCAGCCTTATCACCTTTATTCTCTTTGTATTCTTCTCTTCCACCTATTCCCCTCAATGTAAATGAGGTTTCTTTAGAAGTGTAGTGTAACGGGTAGAAGTAATACAAGTGCTAGCTTGAGTGAAAAAGGGAGAGATTTGATCTAGGATCAATGTGTTAAGTATCCATCCGCATATCATTATTATTTATTTTCATACTCGCTTTATTATGTATTTAGAATGCATGTTTAAGGGGTATGATGATGAGACCTTAACAAAGATAATGAAATTGGTAGCCAATTTGCACGCGAAAAGCCCTCATCAAATATCATGCGTCTTTTCCTTCCATTGAGTGATTCTTGCTCAAGATCCTAGATTGGCATGGGTTGTTGGCCAAAGTCAAGCCCTTGTCCGTCGAAGATGTGCTTGAATCACGAAGCTTTGTTCCATATTGGTGTCTTGTCCAAGTTGTGGTTTGTTGGCCAAAGTCAAGACCACTTCTTGTCCATCGACATTGATTACGAAGCTTCCATGGTCAATGGGTCCACGCTTGACTGGGATCATCAGGTTTGTTGTGCCAAAGCCAAGGCCTAGTTGATTCAGAGGAAAAAGGTTAGGGTATATATTGGATATATTGGCATATATAAGATATATGTTTAGGACTTGGATGTCCACCTACTAGATCTAGGAGTTGGATTAGATCCAATTGATCTTAGAGATCTACCAGTTAATTATCATACAATTTGTTGGCCAAAGTCAAGATTATGTGATATTTAACGGATCCTAACCAACTAGGAAACACGGTTTCCCGAGTCTCCTCGACAGAGGGTTAGAGGCTCGACGAAAAATAGTGGGAGGCAAGAATTGAATTTGCAATATTCGTTCAATTACTCGCCATACGGGCTCATTCAAATATCACTCATCATATAAATTAAATGTTAGTTGGACTAATATTTAAATGGTTGTTTTAATAAACAGTTGGACTGTATTATAGTTGATTATATATAATTGGATTATATTAATCAATATATTTGAATTAATTAATTTCAGTTTACAGTTGATTTTATAATTGGATTATAGTAATCAATGTAATGAGGTTAATTATTTGAATTATATTTGATTATATAGTTGGACTATTATAATCATTATAATATATATATAGTACCACTAATCGTTGATTAAATAGTTGGACTATTGTAATCAAGATAAAATTGAAAAGTTGGATATTTAAAATATAATCTGGGATTAAAATATTTTAAATGATTTAATTTTCAAATTGGGAATAAATAATAGGTTACTTTTATTTGATAAAATAACTTATTATACCTTAAGCCCAAAATTAAGCAATATAAGTAGAGCATAAAATCTTTGGAAGATTTATGTGATGATGACTTAGTGCTTAATTTAATATACTTGTCATAAATCTAATTTTAGATTTAAGAAGTATTAAAATTGCAATTTATAATTCTTGGAGAAATTATTGACTATTCTAGAGGAGATAAAGTCATAATTTGCAATTGGGCATGTAGCACGAGGTGCACATTGTTTCGATATTCTAAAAAACCCAAGGCTTGGCCTAAGGTTCCTGAAATATTGAAAAGGATAATTGACATATCCCAAGTGACTACCATTTGGATATGGCAGACACGAAGGAATTAAAGAAAGGGCAAGGCTCTTACTTTAAAAATGATTGTCAAAGTTATGTTCACTACTAGTATTGAAATTAGATTTTAAATACTTAGTGTGGTACATAAATATATGTATTGATGTTCAAATCTGCTTTGAGCAGGATACTGACTTCAAGCTGAGATTGCTCTGCGAATCGGAAACGGGACGGAAGTCGCTGTTTCGACCGTAGATACCTAAGTTTAGGAACTCCCTTCGGGTGTGTACTTAAATTAGGAACTGTTATAATGTAACTAGTTTGAGAGAGATATTATCTCTATATCAGTGTTTAATCCATTGTGGATAAACCTTTATATTCTAGAACACTAAGTGTTTCATTATATAAAGATGATACTGAGATAAACACATTAGATGTGAATAATAGAATTTATATTTTGAATATAATTAAAATCTCAAACATATAAAATGACAATAAAAATAGCTCAAATTGATTTGATCAATAGAGACTTATTTTGGGCATTGTTGTCTGGGATACAATTAAACAAGACTCGTATATCCGCACTTTTGAAGAGTGGGTACTAGGACTGATTTGACTGTTCAAATAAAGTCTACGAATTTAGTTTGTTAGGTAAAGTACCTAAAACACTGTTTACTTGGTATAGTGGTAAGTGCCACCGATCTGTTAGCCCTATTCATGGTGAAGTTAGTGGGGCCATATCTAGCTAGGCTAGATGTGAACATGAAGGTTCGTGACCTTAACGGATGTGGCATCACGTTATGGTTATGTGTTTCTTTTGAAGAACACAGATCGGAAACTTTTAGAGTTTCGACACGAAGTAGATAAACAGATCGACTATAGTATTATGCCGTCACGGTAAGACCGTAATGAAAATACTTAAGCAGTAAGTTTCAAACATACATGAAAGAGTACAATATTCTTTCAGATGAGGACTCCTCCCGAGACACGTCAGTTAGACGGTGTGTCCGAACGAAAACCGAATTTTGTTGCACATGATAAGGTTTATCACGAGTCGCTCTGAGCTATCATTTCCTTCAACAGGATATGTATTAACAGTGCAAAACTTATTTAGAATAAGGTTCCATATAAATCTGTTTGACATATCATATTTGATATGAACAGGAAAGAAACATGGTTTCTCATTCCTAATAATTTGGGTATGCCGGGCATAACGTTTGGATGATACCAAACTAAGGACCCATATTGGATAAGTGCCAAATATAGGTTATCCTAAGGGAACCATAAGTATAGTACTTATAAATCTCGCATGAGAACAATATGATTGTTGCTCACCATGCGGTTTTCCAAAGAGGAATACCGATATGCAGTGGTCAGTGGGAGGATAGTGATACTCGATGAAAATCGGAGTAATATATTCAAGGCACGAAGTCCATAATGGAACACAAATAGTTCATCAAGGATGAAACTAAACCATTAATCTTCAAATACACAAGAACCGCGTAGATCGGAGAGAATCAGAAAACAACCTGGGGTATGGGTTTCTGAAGTAACCCCTTAAAGATGTAAATCTTATGGAGGTATACCAACCGACTACGTATGAGGAAGTGATACAAGGTATCAACTCCCTTTTATGGCAAAGTGCCATAGTCTGAAATGGATTCCATGTATAACAACTATGTTTGGATACTAGTTGTTGTACCGCAAGGCATTGTGCCTATTGGTTCTGTAAACGTCTTCAAGGAAGACATACATGGATGGCAACATACCAACGTACAAAGCTAGGCTTGTGACGGAAAGGTATCGTTATCAACGTTATGTTAATAACGGTTCAACCTTTTACCTGTTGCCATAGTAAATCTATTTTGATGATGCTTATTGATACTGCATATTTCATTTATGAAATGTGTCAGTTAAAGATCAAAATCGCCTTCCTGAAAAGGAAACCTTTTGGAGGATGCTTACAGCATCCTGACGATTTTGTATAACCGATAAACAAGGTTTGCGGGTTATTCGATCCATGTTTGGATTGAAGCAAGCATAAGGTTCTTGGAACCGACGTTTTGAAATATCATAATGGTTTACGATTTGACTCAAAACGAAATAATTCTTGTGTATATAAGGAGGTTAGTGGGAGCGCACTGACAGTGAAATTCCCATATAGCAATTGTGTGAAAAGCTTGGCTTTCATAGATATTCTCCGTAGAATTCTGGGAAGTAACAACTTTATTCAAGGAATAAAGATCTACTGGGATAGATTTGGAGTTGTTAACACTCTCTGGGAAATTGTACATTTAAAATGTACTTGATATGGTGTCTCATACGCTTTGAGCATATGGAGTCACAATCAGGACAATCCAAGTGATAGTCACTGGATTGAAGTTAAGGACATCTATTAGTATCTTAGAAAACTAAAGATGTTGTCTAAAACTATGGAGAAGGAGAACTTGAAGTGACTGGGATCACTGCTGCAAGTTTCCAAACAATTTAATACTACGGTACTATAAAGTTTGAAAAACGGGACATTGAGCTGGAAATCTTCCGAGCAAGATACTGTTGCCGAATAAACAACAAATACGGATTATTGCTGCGGCTGAGGCAACAATAGAAGCCATTTGGGTCGATAATAAATCTAATTAGATTAGATATAGTTCTGTTAGCAGCTGAGCTAGGCGTCAGCACAAGGCTAAGGAATTAAAGGTCTCATCGACGATCCAGATATATACTTCTATATTCATCTGATTCGTTCGGATCATACATCGTGGCGATGTGATGATCGTATAAATCGCGTCAGACGATAATCATGGAAATCCGCTGACGAAAACCTTTTCTCAGCAATTTGAGCGAACCGTACATAGTTCGGGTGTACGACACTTGAGTGACTGGCTATGTGCCAAGTGGGAGATTGTTGGATAATATGACCCATAGCGTCACTATTTGTGCAGATCATAGTGATGTTGTACAAATTAACTATGTGACAAGGAAATTGCACTCTCATCATTTGTGATTAGATCACCTTAGATATATAATGAAGAGAGGTCCATATGATTAGTTCCTGGATTGAGATGATATGAGACAGTATCAGTCCACAAAGGATTAATCATTAAATATCCCTAGTCGTAGTATTATCGAGATGGACATCGATAATGCGGAATAGGCTAGTATTGCACTTGTGCACGTTGTGAGGGCACAACAGCATAGTTCTCATATATTTGGGTATTGGATACTCATGCAAGTGCGATAGGAGGTTGTGTTTCACCGATGGTACGGGAAATAGCTTCGCTCTGGATAGACCCATCGGAATCCCATTGGTATTATGACTATGTGTCTATGGGAATCCGACATCAGGGTAGGTGTATTTGGTATTAATTGAGACTTGCACCGCTAATGCTTACGACAATCAATATACTTTAGTTGAGGTCGTCTAGGACTCTAACGGTTCTGTGTACGCCGAAGCTGAGTATATTGAGAATCGTAGAGTATTGGGTGTGATGTCAAGACGGAAGTATCACTCCAGTCATAGTGGAGATGATGTCACGCAGGATACGGTATGTATAGTACTCTGAGGTGCTGCAGCCATCGGGATATTATGACAAGGTCATGTATATCCGATTATAGAGACTAGTTACCAGACATCCGACATGTGCTTCGTACGGGGCAGACACTTATCCAGCCCCAGGCCTAACACGTGACTATCCGATACTGGGCCGATATGCACAATACTACTGTATACTACGCCTGATACAGATCTATATATTCCTGTAAGAATATTTCCGGAGAATTGGGTAGGCATGGCGTTTTGCTAGAAGCTAACCTTGTCTTGTGAATCGGTAAAACGTAGTACTTGGTACTTACGTGTTCGGATAGTCCGACGACCGTATTTACTGCCAACATATCCGGGGATCTCATGGGTCACTTCCCAATGATACACCGATGACGTATGACTCGCACTCATAATTAATCTGGGATTAATTTGATGAGAGAGAAAATTAATCTGGGATTAATTACGGAGATATTTTATCTGGGATAAAATATCGTCTAAAGAGAGAAAACGATTGATTTAGAATTATCGGGTAAATTGATATATTTGATATATCAATCGTAATTGGATTTCGACGCGAAATTAAAATTAGATTTTAATTTGGGCTAGCGAATTAATTTAGAATTAATTCGTTAGCGACGTGAATAGTGACTTCGCTAGGCGTAATCATTTAATTACGACGCGACGGAAAATTCGTTAATTTAGAATTAGCGAACCCGAGCCCGAGAGTGATTGCGAGCGCATTCGTATTTCGAATTCGAGTGCGGCACGCAAGTCACATCAAGCGTCAAATCATTCGTCACATCAAGCATCAAATCAAATGTCACTTTGAGTGATGTGACAACTTGTCACTTGATTGAATGAAAGATGTGACTTGATGTGAGTTAGTGGAGTGGTTGGAATGTTTGGTAAATGAATTGATTTTAGAAATCAATTAAATGATTTACACCTTTACTTTTGGAAAATTAATTGGTAAATCATTAATATATTTTGGAAAATATATAAACCAAACATTTACACTTTTCTAATCCAACTAACACATAATCTTCATCTCTTTTTCTCTCCCTAAAGCTCACGCACAAGGCAGTGAACTGCCACTGCTTGGGCGAAAATGGTGAGCCAATTTTGAGGATTTTGTGGCAAAATCCAAGTGCTAGCACACTCCTAGGAGACATACGAAGGTGTTAGGGAAACTCACCCACGAGCCGGGAATCAAACGACGAAGATTCGAAGCTCAAAAAGTGAACCAAAACTGAAAAACGTGAGGCAGTGGACTGGTCACTGCAGTTGCGTTTTTGGAGGAGCAAAATCAATTTTTTCTTCACCAAATCGTCTCGACCGATCAATGTAAGTATTCCGCAACTTCTTTGATATGTATTTCACACTTTATCATGCTTGTTTGATGATCTTGGGACCTAGATAAAACCAACACTTAGTCGGTTGTTGAAAAATATTGGCCTAGAGAAAGTTAAAGAGGTACATAGATTTTGTTGTTAAATCTGATTTTTTTTTTTTTAATTTCTGAATTATATGGGTGACTCAAAGCATGATATTTAGGGTTTTGGGTATTATACATGTTGCATTATGTAGACTTTAATTTGCTGCTCCAAGATTCTTCGTAATTACGCTTTGAGCATGAATTCGCAAATGCCATGGAATATTTTAAAATAAAAAAGTTGTTAGTTCAGTTTATGTAAAACACTTAAATCATTAACAATATGTGCTTGTGGCTTTTGAATTTCACTTAAACTATTAATAATAGTGCTTTTCATGGCTTTCGAATTTCTAATTAAACTATTAATAATATGTGCTTTATACTATGTGCATGTTTTGTGGCTTACGAATTGTATAGCAAGTTTGTTTTTTATTGTTACTTGATTGATGATTTATATTTTATAAAATTAAGAAGCAATGGAAAGAATTGGAGATTAAAGTCAACAGTAAAGGACAACCCGTGGGCAAAAACTCAAAAGAAATGGCAAGCTTTATAGGGGTACTAGCAAGATCAATGGTTCCAATCACCCATGACTCATGGATTAAAGTTCCAAAAGCACTAAAGGAAAAGATATAGGATTGCATACATGTATGTATTTTTAATAAACGAAAATATTAATTATTAGTTCCAAAATCACTAAAGAAAAAGTTAATTTGTGAGTTGGTTGCCTTAAGCCTATATATATATATATACACACACCGTATGTTTAAATTTTATTCAATTTAATTTTTTTTTTGTCAGATTGCTTTTGATGTGATGGAACTTTCAAAAAGAAACTTTTACAATCAGCTGGAAGTAAATGGAAGGGCTTCAAATATTATCTTAATAGAAAATTTATAAGAGCATCAAAAGATAACTCACATAAACTACATGAACATCTGGTGACATATAAGTTCCTTTCGAAGTTCGATTGTGAATCATTTGTGAAATTAAGAAGTTCAGAAGCATTTGCTGTATGTACATATGTATAAAATAATTTTAAAAGTTAACTAATTATATTTAATCTTAATTGCACTTATTATTATTTGCCCATATTGGGCAAATTAAAAATGAAAAGAGACTTATACACCTTTCTAAAAGGATTAGACAATTTAGAAAAAAAAAATCTAATGGATTTTGAAAATTTTAATAAAAAACTTAAGGTTTTTAAAAATAAGATAAGTGCTAAACCCGAAAATATAGAAAATAGACTGAAAATCATTATGATTGATAATATTCTAAAGGCTAACGAGAAAGAAAAACTAATATTTATAGTCTCAGATAGAAAAACAAAATGAATGATTATAGTTTGACTATTGACAAACTAAACGTACAAGGTAAAATTAGGAATTTTATATACTCTTTAGAACAATTAACAATTGATGATAGTAATGATTTACTGTCATTTGAAGGACAACTTAAAGACAAACAATAACATAGAAACGAATATGAAAAAAAAAATGATAAATGGAATCTTAGAAGCTACGGCTAAAGAAGCATTTTGGTACTACAACATGGGTATTAAAAGAAAGACTGAAGATGAAACATTTAGTTCAAACAAAAAACCTAAAAATGGATAATTTAAACAACCATGATAAAAGAATAGTTGTTATTTGTATAAAAGAATATATCGAACAAAAAATAAATAAAAATTGAGACTATTTAAAAAGACAAGGAATATGACCGTAAAAAACGACACATTTTCTTATAAATAAAAATTGGAATCTAAGAAAAGATATAAATAACTTAGAAGAAGTAATATATCCAGGACATAAATGGAATGTCGATTAATTTCAAAAAGGTATATCAGATGGAAACTCAGACATAAATTCCATAGCTGAATCCGAATGGACAGTAATATGGTTTGCACTTGGTATAACAACTCCACGTACCTTAGAAATTAAAATGACAAGTTATACTTCAAATTATGTAAATCCAATAATTGAACAAATAAATCAAAAAATTGATAAAATCTTATAGAAACTAGAAGATCTAGAAAAAAGAATCATTGATATAGAAATAACGACTATTACAGTTGAAAAAGAATTAGAAAATAAAAATAAATCCTCAAAAGAAATAAAAATTTGATTAAAGCTAGAAATGAAGAACCTCTAAAATTAGAGAACATAAGCTACCAAAAAGGAAGCTTTGATGAAAGGGTATATAATACTCAATTACCAAAAATCAAAATAGAACTAGAAAATATAAATAAATTAAGAAGATAAAATCTTGCTTTAAAAGAAAAAGAAGATAAGAAAGAAAAAGGAATAAAAATAAACGAAAAATTAGGTGAACAATCATATTGAAGAATTAATTTTTGGATTACAAGGATTGGAATTAGAACCTAAAGTTTATGTAGATAAAGCTATAGGTCAAACATGAGGACCATCAGCAGTAACAATTGAAAATTTTAATGATCTAGGAGCAAGTAAATCCAGAAAATCGAAGAAAAATATAGGAACACTTAGTGAACTAGGAATGCCGGGTATAAATAGAAAAAATAAAAACTTTAAAGGTGAAATTTGGTCAAGTCAATTTATACCAAGAAATTCTGATGAATAGCCAATACCTCCTAATGGCATGTATTTAAATTTAGATTGTGAAATAGATGTTAAAGAAGCTCTTTTGAATTGGGCAAAATCTATGGAATATTTCCTTATTTATTTCGCTTCAGATGAAGAAAGTAGTGTAAATTTTGCAATGATATATGCTACCTTTAGAGGAAATGTAAGAAATTGGTGGTTTGGGATTTCTACAAACACCAAAAATATAATAAAAACTAATGTCATAATGGCATTTGAAAATTCTATAGAAGAAGGAATTCACGCTGCCGCAGCATATATAGCCAGTGAATTTTTAGGAATAGACATAATAGAATATGCAACTAATGTTAGAATTAAAGAAAGGGAAACAACTAAACTAGTCTTGTAAAAATTAAGTATTTGTAAAATGTGTTTTATAAATGAATACACATGTGAATATCAAAGAAGACTTTTAAATAAAAGTAGAAAAACAAGCATAGCATTGTGCTGTGATAAAACTAATTTGCCCACATAATGGGGATGTGATTTTCGAGAATATACACAAAGGAAAAGAAGAAAAACTTCACACAAAAAGATTAAAAAGTATAAAAAATTCAACAAAAATAAAATTAAATCAAAAAGAAAATATTTTAAAAGAAGAAGTAGACCAAGAAATAATGAAAAAACTGATAAAAAGAGAAATAAACAACCTAAGTCTAGGTGTGAATGTTGGAATTGTTGTGAAATAGGCCACCTTAGTTATGAATGTGACAAAAAGAAAGTTAGAATCTTATATGAAGATTATGAACAAATTCAATCAGAATTATGTGAAGTCGAAATTGACTGTTTAAGTACAGAAGAATTAGAAGTTTTTGAAATATATACTGATACATCTATTGATAATGAATAAAGATAAAGAAATAATAGATAAAAAGGTCATAGACCATACTGATATTGAAGAAAATTCTGAAGAATATTGTTTGTGTGCAACCTTTGACAATAAAAGATGAGAAAAATTAGAAAAATTAGAATTAAATCTTAAACACCCTTCAAATCTAATGATGAAATTAAGGGGAATGTATTTAAGACAAAGAATTGTCATACATGAATATAGAGAATGTAACATCCCCGATCTGGGAGATGTTACCGGCAAGGGATAGTAGTACTAACCCCATCAGCCTCTGACTAACTACCTATAACTGATACTAATATACTTATCTTGATTTGACTATACTTTGTATGAGACCGTAGCCCAACCCCAAAACATTGAAAACAAACTCAATATTAATTATTAT
This sequence comes from Zanthoxylum bungeanum, assembly GCA_019454045.1. Taxonomy (NCBI): domain Eukaryota; kingdom Viridiplantae; phylum Streptophyta; class Magnoliopsida; order Sapindales; family Rutaceae; genus Zanthoxylum; species Zanthoxylum bungeanum. The sequence continues at coordinate 198,860 of SKCR01037946.1, read as the reverse complement.
ACTTGGTAACAATTGAATTTACAATGACTTCACACATCATGACTGATACAAGACTTATTTTTGACTATGACTCGTACTTGACTAAGACTGGACCTTTACTCAAACACTGACTCGTACTGGTGGACTCCATACCTAGTGACTGCATCAGTATCCATCCTCCCGAGCTCATCCTCCGAGAAACCTGTAAAATACGAAAATTGGAGTGGGGGTTAGATCGCTATACGATCTAAGTGAGTGGACTTAAAAAATGAAAACTATTATAAAGACATTTCGTTCTAAGCCGAAAACTCATTAAAAAGTTTTATAAGAAACTGGTTTATGCTCTAAAATTCTGAATCTCTTATAAAACTGTTGTTTCTGAAAAATTTATTTTCTAAAAGCTCTTTCTGAAAACAAAAAACTATATCTGAGAATCTGAAAATAGTATTTGAAATCTATGTCTTTGTCTGAAAAACTTGACGTATGAGGGCGTTACGTATCGCCGTCCCCCAATACGCCTAACTGTAACCAGCAGTGCAAATCCATGACTTTGGGGCGTTACGTATCGCCGTCCCCCAAGCCACAAACTAGAACTGGGGGTGCGGATCTATGCTACCACCCAAGCTCTGAACTAGAGTCCAGGTACACGAACCTATGCCGTCATCCTGGCTCTGAAACTAGGATCTAGGGGCGTTACGTATCGCCGTCCCCCTAGTCCTCTACATGTGCATATGTCCTATGAATCCGTCAATTCCAACTGTATCTCAAGTTACATACTGGGGTGAGTTTTTCCCTCATACCCCGAAAAATATAAAAACTCATGCTTTAAAACTTTTCTGTCTAAAACGTAAGTAAAACATAACTTAAAGCATAAATTTCATGTAATAACAGTGATAAAAGAAATCTAACGTCCTAAGGCATAAAAATAAGTCTAATATCCAAACTTAAAACTTAATAAATAAAACCAGTTAAAGAAAAAAGGTCCATTCACTATGTTTGAATCTGGCTGGTTCTGGATCCTTGGTCAAAGAAGAATGCGGTTCCTGTGGATAACCTATGATCGTGAACTTAATTAGCATCAACGTAGTAGAATAGTCCTCGATACTTTACAATGCTTAAAGATATATCCATAAATCCATATACATGAGGTTTATGATGATCATAATTTAATATAAGATATGTATTCAAACTGATACGAGACCCTAAGGGTGGTCTCTAACGCGCTAGGGTGGAACTGGGGGTTTAAAACTGATTTTTGGGAAAATTCTGTCCCGCATCGCGACGCAAGAAGCACTGCGCATCGCGACGCGCAACGCCTAAATTCTAGTCGTCATTTTCTTCTTGCGTCATGACGCGCAATCCTTCTTGTGTCGCGACGCGTACTGGGAATCCAGAGTTCTGTTTTCTTCTTCAAATTTCATCCAAAGCTCAAGTCATCCAAATCCACTCCATATCAATGCTTCCATACTACAAACTAATATACAATAAATTATCTTACACTCCATTTAACATACATCAATCCTCTATTTTATCAATAATTCAATTTATAATCCATATTTCACACTTTATCAAATCTTACCCAAACTTAACAAATTGGGATTTATCAATATTTCCATTGTTTCAAAACAAAGAAATCATACAATCATCATCATGTCCATGTTCACATCATAACACAATCAATCAAATCATCAAACTTTATCATTTAAGCAAAATTTGGGTTTTGGGTTTCTCACCTCTTCCTCTTGATTTCTCAAATCTCCATGGTTGCCAAGCTCCTCCATACTTTATTTCTTACTTCTTTATCCTTCTTCTTCTTTTCTTTCTCCTTATTCTTTTCTTTCTTCTTCTTCCTTTCTTCTTCTTCTCTTCTTCTTTCCTATTCTTCTTCTTCACGTTCTTTTCTTTCTTTTTACTTCCAAAAATTTTGGGTTTTGTGAATAGTATGTCCTTTATATAGTGGGGGGTGTTTGATATTTGGAAAGTTGGGGAAAAGTGTAGAAAATTCTAGAAAATTTGAGATTTCTCTTTTTAACCCCGAAATCACTATTCATCTGAATTTTGATTCGCGTTTTTGACTAGTTTCTGGTCCGTATTTGGGAAAATATTCAACGCAAAAATTGTAGGTCTCGATCTCAACCTTCCGACGATATAAAATTCATAAAAATTGGAGATCATATGAAAAAGTTATATCTCAAATACCATGGGCGGTCCAAAGGAAACACGGTACAGTCTCGTCCCGGGATTTCAAGAAATTTACCGATTGTCCCCAAAGTCATCTCATAAGTTTATTCGAGTCTCAACATAATTTATTTTATATTATCTTCATCCAACAATACCACAATACTGCAACGTAATAGTAACTAAACTACCGGCCGTTACAAATTCTCCCCCTTATATAGGATTCGTCTTCGAATCATTTCTGGTGTCTAACTCGTGGTTTTTGTAGTTTCGCGGATATCTAGAGATTCTATTATACTTATCTCCTTATCTCCAACCTTTACAAGCTATTTTATTTTTCCCTATTTTCTCTCTTCTAAGTTCTCATTTCGTAAGTCTTCTGCTGAGTATCCTCAACTATTTCTTTCTAATCATTTTGTTGTACTCAATATATCTTATCTGAGAAAATATCTCTTTCTTCTAGACCTTTACTTATGCTCTATAATTTCTTAACTTGATCAGATTCTTAGTAATTGGTATCATGACTCTCACCGAAGATTCTAATATCTTCATATTTGTACTCGATATTTCTCTATTCCACTTGTCCAAATTGATCTTAATATTCTTTTTCATCACTAAGCTATCAACTTTCTATACTCCACTTGTGACCTTCAATAGTTCTAAGCTTCTCTCTCTAAGTTCCAAAATTTCTGCTTCCCTTAGGGACTTGGGGTTTTTCTAACTTACTAATATTTTCTAGCGGTTCCTTTGGATTTGGTTATGGTTAAAGCTTATATTCTTTCGTACTTTGCTTTCAAATGTCATTATTCACATTCTTGCCAATATTCCGTTACTCGAGGATTCATTTTCTATGACAATCTCAGCTTCACACTAACTTATTTCGTCATTTCCGTACTGTGATACGAATCTACCAAACCACCCATACCCGTGGCTTAGGCCGTCCCAAACCCGTAGTGGTTTGGTTACTAAGTCTGGGGCTGGGTGCCTTATATGATTACTTTAACCAAAATTTCTTTGTTATCACTTACCGTTACCTTTACTTATTAAATAATCTTTTCCTACCGTCATTGTATTCTAAACAGTCTCACTCCTCTGACTTATCTGGTATTCTTTCATCTTCTACTTTATTCTATTATCTGCTAAGAACTTTCTTGGCATATGCCTTTGTCTTTTTACCTGGGAAATATCTTCTTTCTTTACGTACTCATCATCTCCTCAGACTTTGGTTTCTTAAAATATATGTTATTAGATGACTACCTCCTTATTCTGATACTGTACTAACTTAATAGCTTTCTTACTCACTCTTGACAGCTTCACTTTGTTTCTTCCTTGAACTACACCTGAGGATCTCATCTCTTGATCTTTCTTTACTATTATTTTTCACCAAGTTGTCTTTTATACTCGCTTTCATACTAAGATACCTTCTCTTTATTGTTTTCCGTACTATAGTAAACTTATTTTCTCGGTTCTACACCATACTACATTTATGTCAACACTTACTTAGTATTTTCTTCTATTTTTTATTGCATCTTTACAATTTTACTTTCAATCCTTGTGTCAGTTAACCTTTTCATTTACTTCTCTGCTTTGTTCTATAACTTAAACTGCTATTAGTAAGAATCTTATGTTTCAATCATTTATCACTATACTTATGCTTGCTTTTGGATTATATTAAGGTTACGCTCCAGGTCCATCGTTGTTACCGATGTCGATCGAGAGTTGGAAGGGTGGGAACTAGTCTTGAGGATCTTCTGTTACGGTGATTCGGTGACACATTCTCTATGCCTAGGTCTCTTGGGTATACCTGTCTGGGTCTTTTCCTACACTGGGTCTTACAGCAAAAACTTATATGTCTTGTTTTTTCTTACCTTACTCTCGGTCATCTACATCAATCAATCACTCCACATTTCATACAAAATCTTTCTAAAGGTATATTTCCTAATAAGTTCCTTATACTGTCACTTTATCCTTTATGTTGATTAATTTCTTGTGATTACTACATTCTTTCTGAATACTACTATATTCTCTTTGCTATCTTTCCTAAAGGGACTCATTCTGCTACGAAGGTTCTTTTCTTATCATAAACCCTCAATTTCTTATTCCTTAACTCCGTTGAAAACTCTACTTACTTCAGCTACTAAGGGAATCCTCTACTAAATCTTTGATTCCAAACGTTACTCTCTTCCTAAAATCCTCATTCTTTTCAATACAATGAGGTTCTTTGTAAGTTACTCACTCTATTCCTACGAATCACTCTCCATGAGCTTTTGTACTCTTAATTTCTTTACTTTTTTAGGGTTCTTTGTTTTTATAAAGGTTTCTGCACTTAACTTAACTGATTGTAGCGTTGAACTTTCCTTTCCCAGGTTTCATTGTCAATGATTCTTTGGATTCATCTAGCTAGTTGTCGAGCTATCTCATAATTTGTCTAATCTATCAATGGCTCTCATTTACTAGTTCTTTTCTTTACCAGGCTCTAGGGTCCTACAATTATCATCGATTATTTACTCTATTATTTCCTTGTTTTATCTTCACGCCCAATTACACTAGATTTCCTTATTACTCCTCCCGTTTCTTATACCATTGCATATCATATTTCCTTACTTTTTTCCTTACTACTAAGACTACCAGTGGGTCATTCATTTATTTGTTTCTTAGATCCCAACTTTCTGTTATTTGCTAAAACCTTGATTTAATCACTTTATTCTATTATCCATACTGGTACTCTTATCACTTCTTAAGTATCTCCAACTTCACAAGTCTATTATATATTCTTCTACGGATCTCTACTGACTCGGCTTATCTATGGGTTCTACGACATTTGATCTATTTATGATCTTCTACTGGTCTAGTAAACCTTACTCTGACTACCTTAATCTTTGAGCTATCCTGGGTTTCATTCTTTATATTCTCGAAGCTTCATTGATCCTTATTCTAGGTGGTTTATCTTTTAAGGTCCTTTTTGTTTCTTAAAATAAACTCCCGTTGGGTTTTCTTATGGTCATCTATACCCATGCTAATAGGAACTGCTTACATCTCATTGGTCATTTTCTTTATGGCTCGAGGAACTTCTTCATCCTTGTTCTAGTATTTTATATCATGATAGAGTCTATTGCTCATGTTGGATAGGCATGAGATAGACTCTGTCAGGATATCTTCTTTAACTGATATCTCAAAGGAATGAGGATCTAAGTAGGTCAAGGCCTCATCTATTGAATTCTTTGGCTAGAGGAACTAATTGTTGTTTCAGTCGCCACTCATCCTGTTTTCCCATGGGTTTGAGTTTTGAAGATCTAAAATCTCTTTATCCTTATAACATCTTTCATCTATTAGAAGTCTTAACGAAATTCTTGATTTCTTACTTCTTCTATCTTATGGCGGTCCTTGATTATTCGGGGAACTTGCTACCTATACGAGATGGTTTAGAAAAATATTGGATCGACTCAGAGAAATTCTTCTGAGGAAGAAATGTATCTCGCTTGAGGGAAATAACCTTTTCTTATATCTACTCGGCTTTTTATTCTAGTCTAGTCTTACTACACTCATCTTTCATACTAGTTCTGGTTTCATCCATTATTACTTAACTTCATGTCTCTGATTCTTATTGCTATAGATTTTGACATTTCTTATCTGTTTCTATTTCTCTATTTCTATTTACTTCCAATTACTAAGATATCTATCTTCTGTATCTTACTCCACTTCCTAACTTTTCTTTCTCTTGTATATTCCTGGGTGGATATCCTCAAAATTTCTCTACCTTATTCCATCTCCTTACTCTTTTTTTTTCATCTCTGGCTACCTATACTCTTATGCACCCTTCTGTACTTTCTTATAATTTTCCTTTCTCACTTCCATGTTAACTTTTCTTAAAATCCTACTGTCTGTTTCCATAGCTTGTTTATTCTTCTGGTACTAGATCGGTATAACTTCAAGAAGATTTCTTATCTGGTTTCTAGAGTGAAATTATTCTTACGGGGGATACTATTTGAATGATCTAAAAAGGCTTACTAACCTGTCTATGGAGCTTTGAAGACGTACTCGAGGATCAGATACTGGAGAGGTAGTGCCTCATATACTGGTATCCCGGACATACTGCGTATACAAGACCCCAACAATCTGCCCAATGTAGTCACTGACTCCCTAGACCATGGTCTGATACCATCTTTGTAACATCCTCGATCTGGAAGATGTTACCAGCAATGGATAATAGTACTAACCCCATAAGCCTCTGACTAACTACCTATAATTGATACTAATATACTTATCTTGATTTGACTATACTTTGTATGGGACCGTAGCCCAACCCGAAAACACTCAAAAAACTCAATATTAATTATTATACTTGGTAACAATTGATTTTACAATGACTTCACACATCAGAACTGATACAAAACTCATTTTTGAGTATGACTTGTACTTGACTAAGACTGGACCTTTACTCAAACTCTGACTCGTACTTGTGGACTCCATACCTAGTGACTGCATCAGTATCCGTCCTCCCGAGCTCGTCCTCTGAGAAACCTGCAAAATACGAAAACTGGAGTGAGGGTTAGATCGCTATATGATCTAAGTGAGTGGACTTAAAAAATGAAAACTATTATAAAGACATTTTGGTTCTAAGCTAAAAACTCATTAAAAAGTTTTATAAGAAACTGGTTTCTGCTCTAAAATTCTGAATCTCTTATAAAATTACTGTTTTTGAAAACTTTCTTTTCTAAAAGCTCTTTCTGAAAACTAAATTTGAAAACTAAAAATGTATCTGAGAATCTGAAAACTATATCTGAAATCTATGTCTCTGTCTGGAAAACTTGACGTATGAGGGCGTTACGTATCGCCGTCCCCCCATATGCCTAACTGTAACCAGTAGTGCAAATCCATGACTTTGGGGCGTTACATATCGCCGTCCCCCAAAGCATGCCACTACTGTCTCTGAAACTGGTGGTCTTGGGGCGTTACGTATCGCCGTCCCCTAAGCCATAAACTAGAACTGGGGGTGTGGATCTATGCTACCACCCAAGCTCTGAAATAGAGTCCAGGTACACGAACCAATGCCGTCATCCTAGCTCTGAAACTAGGATCTAGGGGCGTTACGTATCGCCGTCCCCCTAGTCCTCTACATGTGCACATGTCCTATGTATCCGTCAATTTCAACTGTATCTCAAGTTACATACTGGGGTGAGTTTTTCCCTCAAGCCTCGAAAAACATAAAAAATCATGCTTTAAAACGTTTCTGCCTAAAACGTAACTAAAAAAATAACTTAAAGCATAAATTTCATATAATAACAGTGATAAAAGAAATCTAACGCCCTAAGGCATAAAAATAAGTCTGATATCAAAACTTAAAACTTAATAAATAAAACCAGTTAAAGAAAAGAGGTCCACTCACTATGTTTGAATTTGGCTGGTTCTGGATCCTTGGTCGAAGGAGATTGCGGTTCCTGTGGATAACGTATGATCAAGAACTTAATTAGCATCGACGTAGTAGAATAGTCCTCGATACTTTACAATGCTTAAAGATATATCCATAAATCCATATACATGAGGTTTATGATGATCATAATTTAATATAAGATATGTATTCAAACTAATACGAATTTGGGAAAATGTTCAAAGCATAAGTTGTAGGACTCGATCTCAACTTTCCGACGATATAAAATTCATAAAAATCAGAGATAGTACGAAAAAGTTACACCCCAAATACCATGGGCGGTCCAATGGAAACACGGTATAGTTTCGTCCCAGAATTTCAAGAAATTTACCAATTGTCCCCAAAGTCATCTCATGAGTATATTTGAGTCTCAACATAATTTATTTTATATTATCTTCGTCCAACAACACCACTGTACTGCAACGTAATAGTAACTAAACTACCGGTCGTTATAGAGAACTTGAAAGAAGTATAGATATTTCTCATACAAAAGGAAATATAAAATTAAATTTTCTTACTCAAGCAAGTATAAATGAAATTATGAGTAAGATACCCCAAAGAAGAGGGAAAAAATAGATATGTTTACCTTGCTGGTATTCAAATATTATTTAAATCACTCTTCAAAGAAGGTATAGACAGTCCAATAGTGATTAGTCTATTCGATGAAAGATTTTATAACGTCAAAAATGCACATTTAGGAACGGTAGAAGGCAATTTAGCCTATAAAAAAACTTCTTTTTACATGATACCCTAAATACCGCATAGATATAAAAGATGAAAACTTTAATGATGCTTTAAGCCTTCATTTTGAATTATTAAAAGATAAATTCATAAAATCAGGAAATAAAGTTATGAGTGTATACTACTCAGCTCTATTTTCATTAAGCAATACAAATTATGGTGAAACATATTCAAATAAACCATTTATTGAAATCTCTGAAGAATGTTTGGAAATAAACAATATAAGATAACCTCTTTTACAAGAAATCAGTATCCCTGATAATTATAAAATCAAATTTGGAAAAGTTCTAATTTTGGGTGAATGAAGTAGTTCTGTTGAAATTCGTGGGCCTAACTCAACCCAAAAGCCAGCTTGAGAGTTGAGGATTGCCCAATATTTATATTTTGAGTTTAATTGTTTATCTCAGCCGATGTGGGATATTTTCCTCAACACTCCCCCTCACGTGCAAACAGGTCTTTTACCTGGTTCATGTCAGGTGGACAGGTAGTGTGGGCCCACCCGTGCGATATCCCTAGTCAATAAAATCCCATGACAGTATTATCCCTTCGATTATCCATTTTATCCTCAGCGATATTTATCCCTTATATCTTCCATTATTTATGGTACTTCCGCTTGTGGTGGCATTTTTCCCACTCAGCATGTGGTTAGTTTGTTGGTTGTTTTGCCTCTTCATTTGGGATTCTTTCCTAAGTTTCCAAAGTTATGGGTTATCATCCCTTCTCCTTTTAGGTTTCAACTCTCTTTAAGATTTTGCTTTCCCTCTCTTTTCGGCTTCGGTTTTATTTCGAGATTTCGCTCCCTCTTGGGCTTCGACTCTCTTTCGGGATTTCGCTCCTTTTTTCGGCTTCGGCTTTATTTCAGAATTTCACTCCCTCTTGGGCTTCGGCTCTCTTTCGGGATTTCACTCCATTTTTTTCGGCTTCGACTTTATTTCGGGATTTCACTCCCTCTCTGGCTTCGGCACTCTCGGGCTTCGGCTCTTTTTCGGGATTTCGCTCCCTTTTCGGCTTCGGCATCCTCTTAGGCTTCGGCTTCCCCTTCGGGCTTCGTAGGTTAAAGCTCATCCATTATCTCAAGGTTTCCAGCCTCTAAGTTTCAAGATTTTCAGTTTCAGAACCCCGCTCTCCGATTTCAAGATGCAACCTCAAGCTTACTCCTTCGTTACCAGCTTGAGTTTGAGGGGGGGTGTTAAGAAGTGTTAAGGAATATGGAATCAATATCCAAAATAGATTTCCTAGTACCATTAGGATTCATGGTTTTATTATATTTCCATATTAGATAAAGATTTCCTATATTCATTATTATTCTTCATAACTATAGGATTCCTTTTCTATTTTGATTTTCTATGTAGCTTATATAAAGGCCCCTACTATTGTAAATTCATATAGAGTGAATTCAAGACTTTCTTTCATTATCTAACATGGTATCAGAGCCACACTCATGCACGGGTGGGCCCACACTACCTGTCCACCTGACATGAACCAGGTAAAAGACCTGTTTGCACGTGAGGGGGAGTGTTGAGGAAAATATCCCACATCGGCTGAGATAAACAATTAAACTCAAAATATAAATATTGGGCAATCCTCAACTCTCAAGCTGGCTTTTGGGTTGAGTTAGGCCCACGAATTTCAACAGAACTACTTCATTCACCCAAAATTAGAACTTTTCCAAATTTGATTTTATAATTATCAGGGATACTGATTTCTTGTAAAAGAGGTTATCTTATATGTTTATTTCCAAACATTCTTCAGAGATTTCAATAAATGGTTTATTTGAATATGTTTCACCATAATTTGTATTGCTTAATGAAAATAGAGCTGAGTAGTATACACTCATAACTTTATTTCCTGATTTTATGAATTTATCTTTTAATAATTCAAAATGAAGGCTTAAAGCATCATTAAAGTTTTCATCTTTTATATCTATGCGGTATTTAGGGTATCATGTAAAAAGAAGTTTTTTTATAGGCTAAATTGCCTTCTACCGTTCCTAAATGTGCATCTTTGACGTTATAAAATCTTTCATCGAATAGACTAATCACTATTGGACTGTCTATACCTTCTTTGAAGAGTGATTTAAATAATATTTGAATACCAGTAAGGTAAACATATCTAATTTTGTCCCTCTTATTTGGGGGTATCTTTCTCATAATTTCATTTATACTTGCTTGAGTAAGCAAATTTAATTTTATATTTCCTTTTGTATGAGAAATATCTATACTTCTTTCAAGTTCTCTATATTCATGTATGACAATTCTTTGTCTTAAATACATTCCCCTTAATTTCATCATTAGATTTGAAGGGTGTTTAAGATTTAATTCTAATTTTTCTATTTTTGCTAACTTTTTATTGTCAAAGGTTGCACAAATAGAATATTCTTCAGAATTTTCTTCAATATCAGTATGGTCTATGACCTCTTCATCTATTATTTATTTATCTCTATTCATTATCAATAGATGTATCAGAATATATTTCAAAAACTTCTGATTCTTCTGTACTTAAACAGTCAATTTTGACTTCACTCAATTCTGATTGAATTTGTTCATAATCTTCATATAAGATTCTAACTTTCTTTTTGTCACATTCATAACTAAGGTGGCCTATTTCACCACAATTCCAACATTCACACCTAGACTTAGGTTGTTTATTTCTCTTTTTATCAGTTTTTTCATTATTTCTTGGTCTACTTCTTCTTTTAAATATTTTCTTTTTGATTTAATTTTCTTTTTGTTGAATTTTTTTATACTTTACAATCTTTTTGTGTGAAGTTTTTCTTCTTGTCCTTTGTGTATATTCTCGAAAATCACATCCCCATTGTGTGGGCATATTAGTTTTATCACAACACAATGCTATGCTTGTTTTTCTACTTTTATTTAAAAGTCTTCTTTGATAACACAATTCTGCTAGTCTTTGTTTTAAAAATAAAATTCTACTTCCTAATGTATCTGGTACTCCTTCTGTAATATTTTTATATTTTTGATATTCTTCAATAAAATAAATGTTCCAAGGTGTATGTTAACTTCATGTAATATAAGTCTCTATAATGATCTAATTGTAAATTACTGTCAAAGCACTGATAATAATATCTTTGATATTCACATGTGTATTCATTTATAAAACACATTTTACAAATACTTAATTTTTGCAAGGCTAGTTTAGCTGTTTTCCTTTCTTTAATTCTAACATTAGTTGCATGTTCTATTATGTCTATTCCTAAAAATTCACTGGCTATATATGATGCGGCAGCACGAATTCCTTCTTCTATAGAATTTTCAAATGCCATTATGACATTAGTTTTTATTATATTTTTGGTGTTTGTAGAAATCCCAAACCACCAATTTCTTACATTTCCTCTAAAGGTAGCATATATCATTGCAAATTTTACACTACTTTCTTCATCTAAAGCGAAATAAATAAGGAAATATTCCATAGATTTTGCCCAATTCAAAAGAGCTTCTTTAACATCTAGTTCACAATCTATATTTAAATACATACCATTAGGAGGTATTGGCTATTCATCAAAATTTCTTGGTATAAATTGACTTGACCAAGTTTCACCATTAAAGTTTTTATTTTTTCTATTCATACCCGGCATTCCTAGTTCACTAAGCGTTCCTATATTTTTCTTCGATTTTCTGGATGTACTTGCTCTTGGATCATTAAAATTTTCAGTTTTTACTGCCGATGGTCCTCCTGTTTGACCTATAGCTTTATTTACATAAACTTTAGGTTCTAATTCCAATTCTTGTAATTCAAAAATTAATTCTTCAATCTGATTGTTCATCTGATTTTTCGTTTATTTTTATTCCTTTTTCTTTCTTATCTTCTTTTTCTTTTAAAGCAAGATTTTCTCTTTTTAATTTATTTATATTTTCTAGTTCTATTTTGATTTTTGGTAATTGAGTATTATATACCCATTCATCAAAGCTTTGTTTTTGGTAGCTTTCTCTAATTTTAGAGTTTCTTCATTTCTAGCTTTAATCAAATTTTTATTTCTTTTTGAGGATTCATTTTTATTTTCTAATTCTTTTTCAACTGTAATAGTCGTTATTTCTATATCAAAAATTCTTTTTTCTAGATCTTCTAGTTTCTGTAAGATTTTATCATTTTTTTGATTTATTTATTCAATTATTGGATTTACATAATTTGAAGTATAACTTGTCATTTTAATTTCTAAGGTACGTGGAGTTGTTATACCCAAGTGCAAACCATATTACTGTCCATTCGGGTTATTTCCATCCGATATACATTTTTGAAATTAATCGACATTCCATTTATGTCCTGGATATATTACTTCTTCTAAGTTATTTATATCTTTTCTTAGATTCCAATTTTTATTTATAAGAAAAGGTGCCGTTTTTTACAATCATATTCCTTGTCTTTTTAAATAGTCGCAATTTTTATTTATTTTTTGTTCGTTATATTCTTTTATACAGTTAACAACTGTTCTTTTATCATGGTTGTTTAAATTATCCATTTTTGGGTTTTTTTGTTTGAACTATATATTTCATCTTCAGTATTTCTTTTAATACCCATGTGTTAGTACCAAAATGCTTCTTTAGCCGTAGCTTCTAAGATTCCATTTATCATATTTATTTTCATATTCATTTCTATGTTATTATTTGTCTTTTCAAATTGATTTTTTAACTCTATAAGTTGTCCTTCAAATGACAGTAAATCATTACTATCATCAATTGTTAATTGTTCTAAAGAGTATATAAAATTCCTAATTTTACCTTGTACGTTTAGTTTGTCAATAGTCAAACTATAATCGTTCATTTTGTTTTTCTATCTGAGACTACAAATATTAGTTTTTCTTGCTCGTTAGCCTTTAGAATATTATCAATCATAATGATTTTTAGTTTATTTTCTATATTTTCGGGTTTAGCACTTATCTTATTTTAAAAACCTTAAGTTTTTTTATTAAAATTTTCAAAATCCTTTAGATTTTTTATTTCTAAATTGTCTAATCCTTTTAGAAAGGTGTATAAGTCTTTTTTCATTTTTAATCTGATAGAGTTTCTGTCTCTATTTCATCTGGAGTTATGACAGATCTAATCCTAAATCTGTTATGTAGTATTTGTCTAACTTGATTTTATGTTATTTGAACTCTTTGTCCTTGATTATTTATGAATCCTGGGATTCTATTCGTATTTATACGCTGTTGCGTATTTTCTACAGTATTTTCTACAGGCTCTGATACCAAATTGTACGTATGGTTTTTTATACTGGACGAGACCAGTTTACATATAAGTTTAAAGCATGAATTTAAACAGTTCGTAATTTTTTCTTTTATTGGATTTAAGTTGATATCAATTTTAATTCGAAAAATATTAAAAACAGTAATCTTAAAATGCAGATATATCATGTTTTTGAAAATGGTTTCAGTACTAACCTTCATAAATAGAAAATCATGCTTATCAGATGTATTATAAAATAATATTCAACAAGATAATGCTTTTGGGCCTTACCTCGCTTCCGTTTTCCAAGCTATTTTGAATTAATATCCCTTAGAGGTGACCTTCGCCGGTTGTCTCCTATGACTATTTTGCCTTATGCCTCCGCGGCTCCACGACATTTCTTAGTCTAAGACGGTGGCTCACTGTACTCGTAGGGTATTGACTCTCAATATTTTGAAATAAAAAGACGAATTAAGATAAAAATATTATTTTATTGATATTTATTTATAATACAAAATAAGCAAAACTTCCTATATATGGAAGCTTTCCTTACTCCCTAAGTGTTTTTATAGAGAATTCATGAAGACAAGTGTTTTGGATTTCTTTTAAGAAAAACTCAAAAAACCGATGCCTCTTTCTTCTCCTTACTTCTTTCTTATATAGGCTCCTTGAGATAAGCCTTGTCTGAAAAGACGCGTGGCAAGGTTTCATGGTGCAGACGCTTTAATAATTGAGTCTTTGATACGTGTCTTCCACTTGTGGTGCCGACAGTTTAATTAGCAAACAATTAGAAGACATGCATTGTTTAATATGCAGCGCACTTTAATAATACTTCTTTGAGTCACATCCTCTTTTGATACCACTTGGGTCACATCTTCCTTTAAAGCTTTACATTATCTTGGTGTGGGTGCCACAAGGTATGGGGGCTGGTGCTGATGTTTCATGAGACGACAAGCCTCTTGGACTGTTTCTGGGCTTCCGGGCCACTGGTCCAAATTTCCTTGAATCAATTTATCATAAATCTTTTTGGACTTATGTCCAACTTCCATTTGCATAACTATCATCCAATTTCTTCCTTCTTCATAAAATTCAAACCCTCGTAGGTAGAAATCTTCCAAAAGTTTATTTATTACCTTGATCCCCAAGGCTCTCCTATAACGGATCAATTTTTTGTGGATGAAAGGCTCATAGAATTTATGATCGGATGCCCTCAATTGAGTGCTTGTTGCGAATCCCATAGTTATGAGATGAAAAGTTTCAAAAATGGGTTGACCATCTAATTCAGGACTGATTGAATAAAATCGAAGATAAATATTTTCACCTTGAGAAATTTTTTTTATGATTCTTTTAAAATCTGAATCAAATTCTTCGATTTCTTTTAAGTTTTTTGATGGATAAAGTCTATCCAAAAATCCATAATTTGTAAGTTTTTTTTGACAAAACTTGGTGAAGCTTCAGGAATACAAGTGATTCTAGGGTAAATGCTCCATTTTTCAATCATTTTAAAAAAAAGTATGTCATTGATTAAGTTCAAAAACAGTTTTAGCAAATTCTGCATACTCTTTCTCCCAAGAGTGGAAAGTAGGTTCACCAACGAAAAAGGTAACCTACTTTTTTCTTTGAAATTCAAAAGTTTTTGTAATAGAGCTACTTGATCCAGCAATTGAATAGACCTTTTGTCCAGAGTAGTTTGGACGAAAAGAGGTTTCTTCAGCTTGGATTTTTACACCTGAAGGAGGTGTGGAAGTTTGAGGATTTTCAATACTTACTTTAGGCTATAAGTCGCATGTGGTTACAAGGGATTTACTCACTTCTCCTTTAACAAACTTTTGAGGAGTTTGAACATGTATATCTATGTTGAGATCTTTTCTTAATGGCGTGGTTGGAGGACTCGCCACATCATTTATATAGGATTCGAATTCCCTTCCAAATTCATCAATAGAATTAAACAATTCTTGATTTTGATCAGTTATCGATCCCATCTTTTGGGTGAGAATATTCATATCTTTTTTACTTCTTTCAATGAAGGCTTCAAGCTCTTCTACCAAATGTTTTTGTTCTTTATCAATGGCCGCAGCCATGCTATATATATCATTTAGCCTTTTTATTAATTCACCTTCAATGGAATTCTGGATTCCTGCTCAAATAATCAGCTAAGAAATTATCAGATCCTTTAATATGATTAATTTTAAAATTATAAAAGCTTAATATAACTTGCCACCTTTGTAACCTATGAAATTGAGGTTCTTGAGGCAATTTATTGAAGATTAATCCTTTAACATGGGTATTATTTGTTTCAATAGTAAATTCTTTTGGCAAAAGAAACAAGGTGAATTTTCTAATTGCACGAACTATGGATAATAGTTCTTTTTCATTCGTTGAAAAATTTATTTCAGCAATATTGAAAGTTCCACTTGCATATCTGCAAATTTCTCCAATGTCAGTTTTAATAATGCAGCCCAATATGAATCAGACGCATCTGTTTGAACAATTAATTTATCTGATTCCTCAGGTAGTCTTAATTTTGGTAGACTTTTACATTCTTCTTTTAATTTTTGACGGCTTCTGTATGTTCTACAGTCCATCCTTTTGTATTATTTTTCTACAAAAGTTTTTGAAGTATTGCACGTGTTTTAGCTAAATTGGGAATAAAACTTTCTGAATAATTTAAACAGCCTAGAAATTTTTGAATCATTTTTCTATCTGACAAAATGTCAGGGAATTCTTTTATTTTTTCAGATATATGGGGTTGCAATTTAATTCCATTTGAACTAATTGTTAATCCCAAAAAATCTATCTCATTCTTCTTAATTTATGCCTTCTTTTGGGACAGAATTATACCATTTTTCCTACAAATTATAGAAAATTCCTTTAAATGTTTAATATGTTCGTCATATGTTTCTGAACGAACTAAAATGTCATCAACATAGACTAACATATAGTTATTATCTTTACAAAAGATTTTATCCATTTTTCTTTGATAAATTTGAGGTGCATTTTTTAATCCAAAAGACATTACTTAACCATTCATAATGGCCATTTGGTGTACTAAATGCCGTTAAAGGCACTGATTCAGCGGTTAGCTTTATTTGCCAAAATCTTGATTTACAGTCAAATTTTGAATAATAATTTTTTCCTTTGGCTAAATTGATTAAAACATTTTTATTTGGGATAAAAGACCCATCAAATTTTGTTGCTTTATTTAATCTTTTTATAATAAGTTTAAAACATTTTAATTTTTTCCTATGTGGACTTTTACTTGGTTTTATAAGTTTAAGTTCTAATAATTCTTTGATTTGTTTGTCAAATTCTTCTTTATCATCTTTATTATAGATCATAGGTTTTACTCGAATTATTGTAGTGGGATCTATTAGTTTAATTTCAACATATTCCTTTTGAATATCCCATTTTGCAATTGGGTTTTCTCCATAATTTTCCGCTATTGCTTTTTTAATATCCTCAATAGTCAGGTGTGACTCTTCAATACAATGAATGTGTTTTTTTAATACTTTTACAGTTGTAGCTTAAAGTTTTTATTTCTAATCTTATCCAAATTATTATTATTATTATTATTATTATTATTATTATTATTATGATTATGATTATTATTATTATTTTATTATTATTATGATTATGATGATGATGATGATTGATTATTATTATTATTATTATTATATTATTATATTATTATTATTATATTATATTATTATGATTATTATTATGATGACGATGATGATGATGATTATTATTATTATTATGATTATTATTATGATTATGATTATGATTATGATTATGATTATTATTATATTATTATTATTATTATTATTATTATTATTATTATTATTATTATTATTATTATGATTATGATTATGATTATGATTATGATTATGATTATGATTATGATTATGATTATGCTTATGATTATGATTATTATTATGATTATGATTATTATGATTATTATGATGATTATTATTATTATTATTTTTATTATTATTATTATTATTATTATTATTATTATTATTTTTATATTCAACTTCAAAAAGAAAGGTAGTCTCATAATCACTATCCAAGTCGACTCTCACGTTTGGGATATGCTAATTTAGAAGAAGAATTGGTGAGTCTGTACTTTTTTATTATTATTATTTAGTAAACTAATATTGATTCAGCAAATTAAAATTCAAGTGTAACCTTGTAGCAAGAAGAATACGGATCCAATGAAGAAATCAGTCGCCACATTTTTTGGATTCTTGGACGTCAAAATAAGGAAGGAAAACATGAAGGATAGGGATTGCTAAGTTGTGTAAAAGTTATTGTACATTCCATTCTCAATTAGTAACTAGCAATTTTTTCTTTTATTAGTTTGACAAAATTATAGTAAAATATGAGAATTCATGCTTGAATATTCTTAATTTGTACCAACATCATCTTCTTGTAGAAAGAACTCAGTGAAGAAGCTAAAAAGGGCAATATTGCTATTGAAGGTAGTAATGATATTTTAGGAAAAGCTTTGCCAACACAGCAACATCCGGAACGAGTTACAGGGGCCGGACAATTTGTTACTCCAATAACATTTTTTGATATCCCTAAACATCGTGGTCGAGGTAAAGAGCATGACATGATGAAAGTGATGTCACAAGAACCATCTACACCACAATCCGAGCATGATAGTTGTGATGTATCTTTGAATGTAAGTCAATCCTTAATATCTACTTAGTCATATTTTTTACTAATAAATATCTTAATAATTTAATTACAAATTTTTGAAGGGGAAATTTTGTAAGCTTGTTGTGGGATCAAGAGACAATATCGTAGATCAAGGTACAACAGTGACTAATAATGATTTGAATCCCACAATACATGGAATTCCATTAGGTGAAAATATCTGTGTGGCTATTAACATTGCTGTAAAAAGATATGCACATTTGCCAATTCCTATTGTTGGTGAGCTAATTACCGTGAGTGATGCCATTGGATCACATGTAGCATGGCCAAGAGAACTTGTTATATTGATGTTGACGATGTGGTTTTATATATAATCCCATTTTTTCTCATATTATTTTAAGTTATCTTATTAACCACTAATATTTATTTTTATGAGCATTAGAAATCATCTATACAATTCAATAAAAATGTTAAGATAGGTGAAAAGGTTATGACACAGCCACAACTTCAATGGTCAAGGAAGACACCTGTGTCTTTGAAGTTTATTATTAGTTATGGTGAGAAATGTATGACAGAGAGTGATTGTATTCAAGTACATTTAGAGAAAGACATACTTGGAAATGAGTTTACAGCTAATATTGAAAAAGATTATTTAGTTCAGTTCAGTGGTATGGCCGAAATAAGTGTTACATGTGTAACCGTGTACCTAAGGTGATGTTTAATTCTATTTTTATATTACTGAAATATATATTCTTTTTAGAGGAACAAATAAGAATTAAGTTTTTGTTACTTTTTTAGGCCTTTGTACAATCTCATGAGGGAGAGCAACTTAACAGATAAGTTTGCGTTCGTGGATCCCAACCTTATCGCTCAGTTTGCAGGAACTTCAGATGAAAGAGCACGTGTAATTACTGACAGGCTTGAGGATGCAAAACCAAACCATTTTTTTTTGCTCATTTCAATCAATTGTAAGTGTTAATTTTATCATTGCTTAACTTTAATATTGATGTGCTAAATTGCAATTGACAAAATCATTTATTACTTAATATTAATTTATAGGTTCCATTGGATGTTAGTCATTTTGGATCCTGATAATAACATTGCATATTTCTTGGATCCAATTCGAGAAGAAGTTTGTCGTGATATTAAGGATATTGTCAATAAGTAAGTCTTGTAATTTTTTTTTTTGTTAAAAAAATAAGGGACATATTTTTGTTATATTTCCTTGGCATATTTCTTGCAGGGCATTAAAAATATTTGCAACCCAGAAACAAAGAATATTACGGAAATCTATAGCTTGGAAGAGTTATGGTATACATATTTTAACTAAACTAATCAATTTATTTTTTTCATAAAATTATTAATATGTTGAATTGGTTACAGTGTCCAAAAACAACCTACAAACAATGAATGTGGATATTATGTATTAAAGTATATGAGAGACATCATTGCAGATCCACAAATATCTGTTATGCAAAAGGTAAGAGTTAATACTAATTTTACTATTAAATATATTATTGTTTGGTGATTGTACTTGTGCCATGTGGAGCTACAAAGAGTGAATCCATTATATAAGTGAATGTTAGTGGAACTTGAAAAATCACCTATGAAAAATTGATGATTATTAATATTTTTTTATGCGTTATTATTGCAGTTTCAAGGAATGAATACATACACTCAATAAGAAATTGATGGGAAGCGAAGTGAATGGGTAGAATTTGTAGCATCAGAGATATGAAATTTAAATTTGCTAATTTTTTTTATTGTAACGACCGGTAGTCTATACTACTGTTGTAGTGTAGTACTGTTACGTCATGAGACAAAGATAACATGATATAAATTATGTTGGGACATAAATGCACTCACGGAATGACTTTGGGGATAATCGGTTAATTTCCCGAAATTCAAATACGAAACTGTATAATGTACCACTTTGGACAGCCCATAGTTTGTGGGCCATAACTTTCTCATACGAACTCCGATTTTTAAAAATTATATATCACCGGAAAGCTGAGATCGAGGCCTACAATTGTCATGTTAAACGTTTCTCCAAATTCGAACCAGAACTAGGCTAAAAATCCATATCATAAATTCAAATGAATAGTTCCCGAGGGTATTCTAGTGAATTCTATAAGTTTCTATACTTTTCTTATTGAAAAAGGGCCAAGTTTAAAAGGAAACTATTCATGTATCCCTAGAAATGAAGAAGAAAACGTGAAGGAGAAAGAAAAGAAGAAAATAAGAAGAATGAGAAGAGAAAGAAGAAAGAAGAAAGAAGAAGAAATAGGAAGATAAGAGAAGAAGCAAACACTAAACAACCATTCAACAAGCAAGAAGAAGAAAAGTTACATTGAAGGCTTGAGGAATGAGGAGAATCAAAAGAAAGAAGGTAATGGGACTTGATTAAAATTGTTAAGTTTTGAAGTTTTGATGATTTTAGTAGATCAGTGACTTGAATGTGATGAACGAATGAATGATTATGGTGTTAAGAAATGAAGATTTTGGGAAATCCCCAAATTGTTAATTTTGGTTATAGACTAATGGAGTATATAGAATGAATGTAAGTAGAGGTTAAGGTTGTTATTGATGGTGTTTTGAATGATTATTGAAGCAAATTGCTTGTATGAAATGTTTGGGGAAGTATTGAGCAACTTGAATATGAAAGAATGAAGTTAAGACCAGATTTTTGGTCTTGCGTCGTACGCAGAAAGCCCTGCTTCGCGACGTGATTTGGGAATTTTCCCTGAAATTCTTCTAGTCTGGTTCACGTCGCGACGTGAAAGATCCTTGTGTCGCGACGCGTAAGGCAAAAGTTTGGGTACGCCTCTGGACGATGCTCCTCGCGACGCGCCCTGACCTGCATCGTGATGCGAGGTCAAAAAATTCCCCAAATCCATTTCTAACCATTTCAGTTTCACCCGAACGCGTTAGAGGCTACCCTATAAGCCCCGTATCAACTCGTATGTACATATTACATCACGATATTAGTACGACACCCACAGAGTGATATTGCTTACCTTAATAAGAAATTTTTGGCTTGATTCCAAAGTGCATTTCTTAGTTCATTTCTAATCTAGTTTATCAAAGGTAGATCATCGCAGGAACCAGAGTTTTCTCAGCAAGCGAGTAATGTCAGCCAGATTTCCTAACAGTGAGTGGACACTTCTCTTTTCAAGTTGATTTTTCTTATTGGTTTATTCATTTATCCTTTATAAATTCAGACTTACTTTTGAGTATATAGAGCGTTAGCCGAAATTTTATTACAGTTGTTTTTCAGATAAGGATGATTTAGAAAAGAAATGTTTTCCAAAGCTTGATTTTATGATTTTCAAGTCATGGGGGGAAAAACCCACATGTGACTTGTACAGAGATGGAATTGATGGACAACACATATGCACATGTAGAGGATTGGGGGGACGGCGTTACGTAATGCCCCCAGATCCTAGTTCAGGACTAGGGATTGCAGATGCCTCTAGATCTTAGTTTCAGAGCTGGGAGGGTAGCATAGATCCGCACCCCCAGTTCTAGTTCAGTGGCTTGGGGGACGGCGATACGTAACGCCCCAGAGTCATGGATTTACACTCCTGGCTCTAGTTAGGTGTATGAGGGGACAACGATACGTAACGCCCCCATACGTAGAGTTTTTCAGATTTAGACCAGTTTTCAGGTATCAGATTTTCAAAAAGAAAAGAATTATCAGATATCAAATTTTCAGAAACAGTTTTCAGAAAGTAGATTTCAGAAAGGTTAAGTTTTATTAAATAGATTTTATATAAGCTTTCTCTAAAATAGCTCAGAGTTTTCAGACAAGAAAAAGATTTTCAGACAATTTGATTTTCTGAAAGGCCCTTGATTATTGAACTAAAAGTTTTCATTATAGTATTCCAGTTTTTATCGTCCACTCACTTAGATCGTATGGCGATATAACCCCCCTCATAGTTTTCTTGTTTTCTAGGTATTCTCGGAGGACGAGCTCGGGAGGACAGATACTGATGCAGTCACTAGGGTATGGAGTCCATCAGTCCAAGTCAAAAAGAGTATGAGTCCAGTTAGAGTCAAATAAAAGTCATGTATTAGTCTCTGATCATGGAATAGTCATTGTAAAAACATGTGTTTTTATGTATACAGTATTGAAGTTAAGTTTGCATTTTAAATTATTAAGTTATGCCACGGTCTCATACATAAGATATAATTAGAGAAAATAGTAATATTGTAGTTATAGTTGGAAAGACAAAGGCTTAGGGGAATAGTACTGCCTATTCCCTGCTGGGGTGGTAACATCTCCCAGATTGGGGATGTTACAAATATGGTATTAGAGCATGGTCTAGGGAGTCAGAGACTGCAGTAGGCAGAGTGTTGGGATCTGGTGTACACATCATGTCCGGGATACTCGTATATAAGGCACTACCTCTCCAATATCTGTTCCTCGAGTACGTCCTCAAAGTTCTATAGATAGGTTAGTAAGCCTTCCCAGACTATTCGAATAGTATCCCTTACGAGGACAACTATATTCTGGATCCACGTTAAGAATTTTTCCTGAAGTTATTATGATCTATTACCAGAAGTATAAATGAGCTATGAAAACAGACAGAAAGATCTAAGAAAAGTTACCAAGGGAGTGGGAAAGGAAAGCTATAAGAAAGTGAGGAAAGATGTATAAGAGTGTAAGTATCCAGAGATAAAGAAAAGTAAAGAGATAGAATAAGACAATAAAATTCTAAGGATATCTACCTTGGACAATAGAAGGAGAATAGAAAAAGCCCGAACAAGTAATAGAGTGCGTAGAAGATGTAAGATCCATTCCCTCCTTAGAACATTCCTTCAAGCCGAACTAATAGCCTTCAGGTACTTCCTATAGATAGTAAGTTACCCAAGTAATGAGGAATAGACAGAAAGATAAGAGAAGCGAGGGATCGAGGCTAGCCTAAGAAGTTCCCACAAACAAGAGATGTCAAAAAGGACATAGAGAACTCCAGATCCCCAAATCCAGACCCAGGTCCATAAGCAGGCAAATAAAAGTCATAAGTAGAAACGATTAGTTACCTTATCCCAAGTAATCTGATGGAGACAAAATCCTAAACTATCTAGTTTGCAACCGTATAGTCATATAACTTGAGGAAGTTGTCCTGAAGTAGACTTTACTAGGACACAGAGTACCAAAAATAAGGATTCCGAAAACCCATCGAGACATAATAAGTTTGCCCTAGTCCCTACCAGCATAGATACAAGCGACCGTAAAAAGCCTGATAAAAACTCATTTTAATGAATGAAAAGTCATTGAAAGGAAGATTACCCAAGAAGAGATTAAGGAAGTTTTCGAGGATATAAAGAAGATAACCCAGTATAGCCAAAGATTAAGGCAAGTCAACGCGAGGCTTGCAAGACTAGTAGAAGTCTATAGAATAGACTAAATGTAGCAGAACCTACATATCAGCTCAAGTCAGTAGAAAATCTTGGAAGTATAAAAGGACAAACCAGTAAAATTGGAGATATTTAGAAGTGACAAGAGTATCAATATGGATAGTAGAATAGAGTGCCAAAGTCGAGACTTGTAGTAAAAATAATAATAATAATAGAGAGTGGAGATCTAGGAAGCAATTAGGAGAACGAAACACCACCAGCCTCTGTAGCAAGCGTAGAGAGAAGAAATATGATATGCAAGTGGTAAGAGAGACGTGAGAAGTAACAAGGAAATTCAGTACATTCAGGTACAAAAACAACATATCGAGGAGATAATAGTGTGGAAAATTGATAATAGTTATGGGACCCCAAGACATGGAGTAGTCAACCAGGTCCCTACAAAACGAATGACGATCATTTCTTCTAGAAACCTCGATTTTAATAAGCATATGGATACTTAACCAGATCATCGTCGAGCTTAGCTGTAAAATAGAAATGTGTGTCTACAGATCCTTATAGATTGTATGTGTTCACCCTCAACTTAGAGCCCAGTAAAGAAAAGAACCAGTAAAGTAGAGAATGGATATATTAGACGAATAGCGAGATGGCCAGACAGCCAAATCGGTGAGTACAATGAAATATAGATGAGAATCATGAAATAGAATAGTTGTGTAGCCACAATAAGTTGAGCTAAGTTTAGAAGCCCTCGTTGAGCTAAGAACTCTTAAGGAAGTAAAGACTTAGAAGTATAAAGAAATCAGTGAGAACGAGAACGACTTTTAGGAATATAGTGAGCAACTTATAAAGAGTTCCATAGTATTGGGAAGGAAAGACTGGGTAAAGAGTAGCACCTGAACCAAAGATTAGTATGAGTATGAGATGTCTTAAGTAATCGAAGTAAATAGAGTTTTCAGAAAAGTAAGGAGTAAGAGTTTAAAGAACTGAGACAAGGAAGAAATCTTTATAGCGGAGCAAGTTTCTTAAGAAAGAATAACAAATGGAGTATAACAGTAGTCAGAGGAAGAAAATAACGAATTCAGAGGGTTTAACAACAGAAACTAAACAAGAATGAATATAGAGGCAGTATGAGGAAGGAAGTGTTAGAGAGCATGACTCAAAAATAATTTTGCAGAAAAGGTGGAGAGATCGATTGTTGAATATGATCGGATATAGAGTTAAAGAAGGCAAACCAGATAGTTTCTAGTAGTAGTGCCCTTGTGTAGGGAAATGGATGAAATATATACATACGAGAGTCCTAGGCTCCTAGATAAACTGTATGTGTAACCAGATCACCATAACCAGAAAGGCCCCAAGATAAGTTCCCACCCTCCCAACCCTCGTTAGGCAATAGTAGCAGAGATGTACCTTCAAGGTTGCCTTAAGACACTCCCAGGAATAACTGAGAGTATAGTGAAAGAAGACCGGAACATAAGATCTTCAGGCGTAGTTTAAGAACAGAATAAAAATGAGAGACAACCTTAAGTTAAGGAGTTAGGAAAGATTTGATTCAGATGGAGTAGTACTGAGACAAAGTAGTGATTGAGTAATGACACAGATACAAAAGAACTAGTATCAGACAAAAAAGTAAGATGAAGTAGGAAACAGAGGAATAGATCACATAAGTTCTCGGTATAAAATAGGATAGAGCAAGAGATGATAGAATACCTAGTAAATAAAGACCAAAATGTGTAACAATGAGGTTCTTCGGCATTAAACTGAAACAAAGGTTCTATTATGTGTCAACTTCTGTAATTTACAAGAAGTACCCAGCCCTAGTCTAAGCTGACCAAACCACTACGAGTTCAAGAAGATAAGTAGCGCAAAGTTGCAATTAGCATAACAAGTGAATCCTTAAGATACTGTATACTTGCATGTATTTAAGTAACGACCCCTTACAGCACTAGGCTATGGAAAACAAGATAGTGTCGAACATCGTAACCAGACTTCCAAATAGCAATAAAAGTAAAGGTTTGAATAAAGCACGAACTATAACTAGAACCAAATAGCCAGCGTTCCCGTCCATAATAGAAGTGTAGTTTAAGCAAAAGTGTTCGAACAGTTAAGCTCCCAGAGAAGCTATCAAGACCAATCTTCTTAGTACAAACCTGTGGTATGAACAATAAGAGTGGATAAAATGTATATAAAGAACCTGACCCTGCACTAAAAGGTCCTAAGTTATACAGATAAGCAGAGGCAAGAAAATTTATAGAGTGGAACCGGTAAGCAGCCTAGTGTATATATATGTGTATGCATATGCCTTCCAGAGTCAAAGCCGAGATAAAGAAACTCGGTTACAGCGAGCACAAATACCTGTAGAGATAAAAGATTCTTAAGAAAAGATGGAAAAGCCGAGCCCTAATAGTTATGCAAAATGAGTTAAGAGGGTGTTAAATTCGCAGTAAGAAGACTCTTAGAATATATCTTATTATCGAATAGATATAAGAAGTCTAGACAGTCAAGAAATAAAAGGTGTGGGAATGGACAGCTATAAGTGGAGTATAACAAAAGATCAAGAAATAAGGCTTTTTTGATATACCATAAGAACTATAGCATGCCGTAGTGTAAAGTAATCAGCAGGAATTTTATGAAAACAGAACAAGAAGTTCCTTCTCGACCAAGAAGTTAAAAAACATCAAGGTATGAAACAGAAGTTAAGAGAATAGAAAGGTTAAGGTGCATTTATTAGAACAAAACGTAAACTCTGTGACCTATGGTAATATTCTAAGTTTAAGGAGGATTCGAGGACGAATCCTATTTAAGGGGGGAAGAATTTGTAACGATCAGTAGTCTATACCACTATTGTCGTGTAGTGCTGTTACGTCATGGGATGAAGATAACATGATATAAATTATGTTGGGACACAAATGCACTCACGGAATGACTTTAGGGATAATCAGTTAATTGCCTGAAATTCCAATACGAAACTGTATAACGTACCACTCCGGATAGCCCATAGTTTTTGGGCCATAAATTTCTCATACGAACTCCAATTTTTATGAAATTTATATCGCTAGAAAGCTAAGATCGAGGCCTACAACTTTTGAGTTGAACATTTCTCCAACTTTGAATCCGAAATATGCTACAAATGCAGATCACAAATTCAGATGAATAGTACCTCAGGGTATTCTAGTAAATTCTATAAGTTTCCACACTTTTCTTATTGAAAAATGGCCAAGTATAAAAGGGAACTATTCATGTATCCCTAGAAATGAAGAAGAAAACGTGAAGGATAAAGAAAAGAAGAAAAGAAGAAGAAGGAGAAGAGAAATAAGAAAAATGAAAGTAGAATAAGAAATAGAAAGATAAGAGAAGAAGCAAACACTAAACAACCATTCAATAAGCAAGAAGAAGAAAAGTTACCTTGAAGGCTTGAGGAAATAGGAGAATCAAGAGAAACATATAATGAGACTTGATCAAAATTGTTAAGTTTTGAAGTTTTGATGATTTTAGTAGATTAGTGACTTGAATGTGATAAACGAATGAATGATCATGGTGTTAAGAAATGAAGATTGTAGGAAATCCCCAAATTGTTAATTTTGGTTATATACTAATGGAGTATATAGAATGAATGTAAATAGAGGTTAAGGATGTTATTGATGGTGTTTTGAATGATTTGAAGTTAATTACTTGTATGAAATGTTTGGGGAAAAATTGAGCAAATTGATTATGAAAAAATGAAGTTAAGACTAGATTTTTGGTCTTACGTCGTGACGCAGAGAGACCCGCGTCGCGACGCTATCCAGGAATTTTCCCAGAAATGCTTTTGGTATGGTTCGCATCACGACGTGAAAGGTCCTTGCGTCGTGTCGAGCAAGGAAAAAGTTAGGGTACGCCTCTGGACGATGCGAGTCGCGACGCGCCCTGACCTGCGTCGCGACACGAGGTCAAAAAATTCCCCAAATCAGTTTCTAACCATTTCAGTTTCACCCGAATGCGATAGAGGCTACCCTATAAGTACCGTATCAACTCGTATGTATATATTACATCACGATATGAGTACGATACCCACAGAGTGATAATGCTTACCTTAATAAGCAAAATTTAGCCTGATTCCAAGTGTGTTTCTTAGTTCATTTCTAATGTAGTTTATCCAATGTAGATCATCGCAGGAACCTGAGTTTTCTCGGCAAGTGAGTAATGTCAGCCATATTTCCTAACAGTTAGTGGACACTTCTCTTTTCAAGTTGATTTTTCTTATTGGTTTATTCATTTATCCTTTATAAATTCAGACTTAATTTTGAGCATATAGGGCGTTAGCCGGAATTTTATTCCAGTTGATTATTTTATGTTTGTGTAATAAATCGGTTTACTAACCTGGAACACTAATTATGAAAAAGCCTATGTCGATGGTCAGACGCAAATACCCAGTTTAACCCAATTGAACCATATGTCTATGTCAACCAAATTATCTGGATTCATTAAGTTTAAGTTCCAATTATGGCTACCCCCGCCTGACAGGTATATGTCTATCCTGTAAGGAAATCTATTAAAGGGTATCTATCCTCAAGGAAGATCGTGGGCTATTAAGTCTAAGGCTGAAACCTAAAATCCCTATGTCTAGTTCATTTTAGATTTACCACATCAATCCTATTGGTGATCAGACAACAAGAAGCATTAAACTTAAGACTTAATAAGTAAACCTTTAAATTACCCAAACTATAAAATAACCCCTTATAAACGGTGATATTAGAATTCATCACAACCCCAGAAAACAAACACATAACTAGGGCTAGTAAAAACTTAAAAATAAAAGACATAAAATAAAAATGCTGTGAAAAGTAAAAGACATAAAGTAAAAGCTGAAAAGTATTGCTGAAAAGTAAATGCTGAAAAGTAAATTGCTAAAAGTAAATTGCTGAAAAGTAAATTGCTGAAAATTAAAGAAAGAAAAGTACTGTGCATAAAAGTAAATTGCGGAAAGTAAAAAATGAAAAGTAAAGAAAAGAAAGTGCGAAAGCGGAAATTAATTACTAAAAGCTATAAATAAACAAACAAGATACAATCTTCTTAGTATTCTTAAGGAATTCCTTAGAAGAAAGTATGAATTTTACAAATGAAATGGCTTGGTATTTATAGGCAAAATTTTGCCTCCATCAAATCATCCACCAAATCAATTATTAATTGCTCCACTAATCTCTTATCATGTTTGGTGATGATTTGATAATTTTTATTATTTATTTATTAATTTATTTTTTGCTTTGAAAATGATTGAAAGTGACTTTAATAATTACACACTACACACTTCAAAGTTGTAGATCTTTGAGTCTTCTTTAATCTAGAACTTTAATCAGCTCAATCCAATATCTGAGTAAAATGTTATGCCAAAATACGACAGATGCGCAAAACTGGAATTTCCAAAACTACACTTCGTCAAAACGCCCTTTCAAGTTTCCAATCTCCAAAATTAAAATATCAAGTCCAATATTGCCCTTATTTGACCCATATTTCATCCTAAATGATTCATTGAGACCCGATATTATTTTATCTGCAAAATAAACTAAAACACATCAAAACATTCATTAAACCCGAGAAACTAAACAAAATATTAAGTTAAAGGGGCGGTAAATATTGATATATTTTCCGCTCATCACACCCCCAAACCTAACATTTTGCTAGTCCTCGAGCAAAACAACAAAATAAAAATAAAATTAAATTAAGCCACTTTCGTAGGGATCACGGTTGCATTTAGCATATGCAACAAGCCTTTAAACCCTAGGTGTCCCTAGTGGACGAGTTGTAGTCTCGTGAGGGTTACAGCAATGATACCCACAAACGTTTTACAAAAGTAAAAAGATAATAAAACTAATGCACACAAAAGCAAAAAGACAAGCGAAAAGAGAATAAAGATGTTAGTGACTAATCAGGTGAAACTTCTACTCCAACTCAATAGTTGTTTTGTTTCATTCTAAATTACCGAATAAGTAAATTCTCCGATTATTTTTACCATTCTCCATATACACAGCCAACAAAATATTAAACAACTCATTTTTGCCCACAACAGTCATAAGTGCAGTTGATAAGAGAGTAATATTGTTGTCCTAAAGTTCTATCAGATTTAACACCTTTTTGCAGCAATGGAATAATTTTTCATTTTTCTGATTTTTTCTTTGATTTTTTCTATTTTTTATTTATATACAATATCTTCAATCTATGTAACGAGTGTTGGGTCGGTGGCTCCCAAACCAGTTGGCTTTAGGGCACCAGGTGTTAAGACACCCCTACGGACTTAATTACCCAGACTTCAGATATAAATATATATATATATATATATATATATATATATATTATATATATATTTTTTGTAGCATCTTCGATCCATGTAGCGAGCTTTGGGCCAGTGACTCCCAAACCAGTTGGTTTTAGGGCACTAGGTGTTAAAACACCCTTACAGACTTAATAACTCGGATCTCGGATTTCTTTTTTTTTTTTTTTACTCCATTGCTTTTTGAGATGTTTCTTCCAATTAAACTAGAGCACTGAATATTACAAACTTTTCAATTTTAGCTCATGTCCGTATGTTACTATATATGTTGATAATATCTGCTAACTGAACATATGAAGATTCCTTTTAGTCCGTTTTAAGGAGAATTCACAAATTAAATAATTCAAAAGGAAATAAACAACAATTAACTTATTTCGAAAATAGGCTTGAGATACGTCTCAGGAGTAGAAACTCCTTACTCAGCTATCTCTTACCAATTTCACATTTTTAGTCAAAACAAAAACACACAAAAAAAAAAAATATATATATTTTTGTAATTTTTGAAAATTTTCCAATTTTTTTGTATTTTTCGAAAAATTTTAGACTAAAAATAAAAACAACACACAAACTAAAAACAAGGTACTGATCAACTAATTCCCTCCCCCAAACCTAAATGAGACATTGTCCCCAATGTCTTAAACAGTAAAAGGAGAGTTAAGAAGGTTGTACCTGGTTAGCTGAAAATCTATAGGAAATTAAAGGTTAAGATCCAGATTAATCCGACGCCTCTTACCACGATCGTCCTCAGACCGATTTATCTTTGAAAGGATAGGGTCAACTTGTGGTTCATAGGCTATGAGTTGGTCTATTAGATCCGGTGCAGTTCTGGCAGTGAAGAGGAGTTCTTTCATAGGTTTTGACACGAACCCATTTCTTCGGGCATCATCAAGAAACACACAAAGAAAATCATAAAATCCATCAACATTAAACAGTCCAAGCGGTTCTGGTGTATGTTCAGGTTCGCCCAAGATAGAACTATAAAAATTTCCTCCAATGTGCCCAAGCACCTGGCAGCGCGATAAAAGCATCAGCACGGTTAATCATTTCTACCAGTCGTTCAGACATACCTGGCACGATCAGTTCCTCTCCGTTTGATGATCCAATAAGATTTGCCTCTGCCAAGGGTTTTGGGATGATTCCCAAAACATGACTGCCTCCTTCCTGTACAGCCTCTGAAACGATCCCCATAAGTCCGAGATTGCCTCCGCCATATATTAAGTGCATATTTCTTGCAGCTAAGACTCGACCTAATTCTTGTGCTGCTTCTATGTATTGTGGCTTAGTACCAAACCATACTACCGCCAAAACACGCAGATGTTTTCAACTCGTCTTCTTGAAGTGGCTTCCATTTTTTTTTTGTATTTCTTTTTCAACTCTGGATGCCTTCAAAAGTGAAATGACGGGCTGAATTTATAGTACCTGAAAAAGGGTGAGTAATAATAGCACAAGTATCTTCCAAAGGACGATTGTTAGCTCAACAACAAAAGAGATCGTGAAAGGTCAAAAAGTATGGATCCTGTCTACGAAAATAAAGATAATTACAATAGAAAAGCGAATCAAAGCAATAATTAAGGCAACGGAATTGTGTACGCAATACGCCACTCGCTTAGTATAAATTCATTAGGATGTGTCTCAAGATTTCATTCCTTATTCAGCCATCGCTAATGAATTGTTTCTCATCTTTGATTGCCAAACACAATTCCTTATGTCTTAAAATGCTTCGTTTGTGCCTTTCCCTACAAAATAACACACAAAATTAAAAAGTTCACATAAAATATGAAAACAAATTACAACAAATTGCATGGGTTGCCTTCCTGCTAGCGCTAAATTTTTATCTCTTCAGCCAGACGTGACTGAAATTCATCTGTTAAGGAGGTTTCAATGTCGTTTTGGATGTCCAATTAAAGACAATCCCGTGAGCGTTGCTTTTGAAGGGTCTCTTCCAACGGTAAAGTGGAAAAAGGAGTTTTGTCTCATTCAGTGCTCGTGCCACCTTTTTACTCCTTGTTGCTCCAGTAATTCCTGCAAAGAAAGAAATAAAATCAGGAGGTCTCGTATGGTGCTTGACTTGGAATGGAAGTTCCATTCTGTCAAGTTTCTGAGTGATATCTTTGATTTGTACTCCCCAAAACAGCGATGTTTCTCCTGAATGCTCTGGATCTTTATTAAGGTCAGACATTTGCTCCTCTATTTGCTCTGTTTCTTGCTCCACCTTTTCTTCACAGATGTATTGTAAAATTTTTGTATTCAGCTCTTCATCTGTCATCTGTGAAATACATGTTTCAAAATTGTCAACCTGAGGATGTAATGATGTTTCTAACATTAGGTCTTCATCCTCTGATATGACTGGAATGGTTGGCTCAAGTAGATCTTCTTCAAACATTTGTGCAATGGAATCTCCAAGATCTTCATTTTGAGGATTGAAATTTTGATCCTCCGTTGTTGGTGCAGTTGGTACAAATAGATCAGCTTCATCCTCGTCAGAGTCAGAATAATAAAAATCAAATCGAGACTTTGCCGGTTCGGGCTCCTGAACTGATACCTCATCTGGTTGTTGATACTGCTCAGCCTCCTCCTATGTTGAAGTGTTATTGTGAAATGATTGGTATTTGAAGGCTTTATCAGTGTCATCTGAAATTGATTCTTGAGGTATGTAGTTTTGGTTTTCTGTGAATTGTCTCATTTGATCTGTCATTCTCTGAATTGATGCTGATTGTCTCTGAATACTTTCAAATTGATTTTGACATGTTTCAAGCATTGTATCCAACTTTTCGTCCCGTTTCTGGAACCAATCTTTGAGCATGTCAACCAATGATTCTTCCTCTCATTGTTCTGGTTCTTGATAAAAATCATAGGTGGATGGTGGATAAGATGGAAAATATGATGGTTCTTCGTACCATGAAGGATTTTGATAGCTCTGCCACCCTGGATTGTAGTTGTACTCGTAATAATTACTTGGGTGGTCACCGTCACATATCTCACATCTCTCCATTGCATTCTGATGAGCAAATGTAGTATTACTTGATTCTGGCATCCAGTGATAATCATTGGGCTGGACAACAGGCCTCAGAAAACCGGACTGTTGCTCCCAGATGTGGGGTGTATCTTCTTGTAAAGCTCTTGATCTTTCAATCTCCCAATAGTGTTCCATTGTTTAACCACCTGAAAATAAAAGAAATAAATAAAAATTACAGATAAAAATAAAGAAAATTAGATACAGGTAAATTGGATAGCTTCAAAATTAACAACTCAGAAAAAAATAAGTCCCCGGCAACGGCGCCAAAAACTTGACCGGCGTAAACACACACGTATAACGCAAGCGCACGTATCGTTCAAGTAGTATAAAAATATCGATCCCACGAGGACTTAATTCCTACTGTTGTTATTAATTATTGAATCTATTTATTTACAAATATCTAATTAAAGGGAGAAGGGAATTGATTGTTTGATTGATTTGGTTGATTATAGATTTGCTAAGTAACAAAATAAAAAGATAAAAGAAAATACTAAGAAAAATAACAAAAGACACAAAGATCTAGGGTTGTGAATCATTCTAATATCATTTAAAAGATGAAGTGATTATTTTATGTTTGTGTAATAAATCGGTTTACTAACCTGGAACACTAAATTATGCAAAAGCCTCTGTCGATGGTCAGACGCAAATACCCAGTTTAACCCAATTGAACCATATGTCTATGTCAACCAAATTATCTGGATTCATTAAGTTTAAGTTCCAATTATGGCTACCCCCCGCCTGACAGGTATATGTCTATCCTGTAAGGAAATCTATTAAAGGGTTATCTATCCTCAAGGAAGATCGTGGGCTATTAAGTCTAAGGCTGAAACCTAAAATCCCTATGTCTAGTTCGTTTTAGATTTACCACATCAATCCTATTGGTGATCAGACAACAAGAAGCATTAAACTTAAGACTTAATAAGTAAACCTTTAAATTACCCAAACTATAAAATAACCCCTTATAAACCGGTGATATTAGAATTCATCACAACCCCAGATAAATAACACATAACTAGGGCTAGTAAAAACTTAAAAATAAAAGACATAAAATAAAAATGCTGAAAAGTAAAAGACATAAAGTAAAAGCTGAAAAGTAAATTGCTGAAAAGTAAATGCTGAAAAGTAAATTGCTGAAAAGTAAATTGCTGAAAAGTAAATTGCTGAAAATTAAAGAAAGAAAAGTACTGTGCATAAAAGTAAATTGCGGAAAGTAAAAACTGAAAAGTAAAGAAAAGAAAGTGCGAAAGCGGAAATTAATTACTAAAAGCTATAAATAAACAAACAAGATACAATCTTCTTAGTATTCTTAAGGAATTCCTTAGAAGAAAGTATGAATTTTACAAATGAAATGACTTGGTATTTATAGGCAAAATTTTGCCTCCATCAAATCATCCACCAAATCAATTATTAATTGCTCCACTAATCTCTTATCATGTTTGGTGATGATTTGATAATTTTTATTATTTATTTATTAATTTATTTTTTGCTTTGAAAATGATTGAAAGTGACTTTAATAATTACACACTACACACTTTTGGATGGTTCATCAATTTCAGGGATGAAATCTTCAGAATTCGAAATTATTTTGTCTTTCCAAGTTGTAGAGCTTTGAGTCTTCTTTAATCTAAAACTTGAATCAGCTCAATCCAATATCTGAGTAAAAAGTTATGCCCAAAATACGACAGATGCGCAAAACTGGAATTTCCAAAACTACACTTCGTCAAAACGCCCTTTCAAGTTTCCAATCTCCAAAATTAAAATATCAAGTCCAATAATTGCCCTTATTTGACCCATATTTCATCCTAAATGATTTCATTGAGACCCGATATTATTTTATCTGCAAAATAAACTAAAACACATCAAAACATTCATTAAACCCGAGAAACTAAACAAAATATTAAGTTAAAGGGGCGGTAAATATTGATATATTTTCCGCTCATCAAGGTCCAATTTAATAAATTCTAAATTTATTACAATAATTTCCAAAATTGCCCTCACCCATCTAATATCCATCCGATATACATTATTCATACATCACATCCATGTATTCACACAAAGAATGTTATCAATCAATCTAATCCAATTAATTAATATGAAATTAATGACCATCTAATGTTCAAACAACGATTTGATTTTGTGCGAGTCTTACTCGTTTTAAGAATAAGTACTCAAAGTACGAATTCTTGAATTATATTAAACTACAACATTAAATCCAATTTAATTTGTATTTAATACTAATTCTATATTTAATTCCAAATTAAATAATTACACTTTATTAATGTGCCTTTGCGACTTAGATTCTAAATCTAATCATTACGGGTCTCAAAGCCCAATTAACATCCAATGTCAATTTTAATTAAAGTCCAATGGGCTTTCAATTAATTTACAAGGCATGGACTTTGGTCAATATGGGTCAAACCCAAATACCAAAGCGCAATTAAGGAATCACCCTTATTTGCCAAAATCAATTTAGGCCCATTAGGCCCAATTAAAATTTTAAAGGTCCATTATATTATATTTGGACTTTATGGAAATGGTTTTGTGCCCAATTGGATCCAACCAATTAACCTAACCCAAACTTGGCCCAACCAAGCCCATTAAGCCCAAATACAACTTTATAAGCCCAATTCCAAATTAAGCCCAATTAATTAAATTACAAAATTCCAAATTTCACAATTAATTAATCTAAGGTGTATAGCCATAATTAATTAACTAAATTAACATTTCCAAAATACCAATTCACATAATTAATTATGCTAATCATCATCAACACATGTCCAACATTATTGAATAAAAAATCAATCATTTTCCATGCCTCTAATTCACGGCAATTAGGGGTTTTTTGTTCGATTTCGATTTCAATCAAATTAAATCCTAAATCAACATTTCCCAAGTCTTTCAAACTCATCCAATGATTCAAAAAATAAAAATCACCATGACATTAGGGCAAGCTCATATTCGGCCAAGCCAAAATTTTGGGGAAAAGTTGATCCAATTCAATTTTCATCAAATTGATCACAAATAACTCTAAGTTATCATCATTCAAGCATACTCAAACAATCAATTTCATCCAAACATGCTCAAATCAATTTTATCCTAAATCCATTTTCATGCTTAAACAAGGTTCTGATACCATTGTTTGGTTTCTACTATAGTCCCAAGATCATTCAAGCAATGAAAATATGTGAATACAACAAAGAAGTATGGCGGAATCATACTTACATTGATCAGATTTTGCGATGCGATGACAATAAAAATTCTGCTCCAAGCTTCCTTCTTTGTTGGTTTCGGCAATGGCCTCCTTTTGTGCTCCATGATTTTCGGTCAAGCTCCAAGCTTTGGAAAGGATTCCATGCTCAAGGGATTGTTTCCCTATCACCTTTGGATGACTCTTCATGTGCTAGCATTGGAAAAATTTTCCACAAATCTTCCTTATTCTTCCTTGTTGTTCTCGGCAAAGGAGAACCAATTTTGAGAAAAAATGGCCCTTGGCCGAAAATGGGAGAGGAGAAGAGAGAGAGGATGAGTTGTGTGTGTTGTGTTATCTAATACACAAAATTTGAAAGTCAAATACCAAAAAATAATTAAATGGTAAATGTCTTTCAACCATCACATTTGAGTTTTTCACACTCAAACATCATCCAACAACTTCATCACAATAAAGTGATAAAGTTGACTAGTGATGTGACACTTGATGTGAATTGTGGGCCCCACTTGATTCAAAATGCGAGTGGGCCCGCAAACACTCCCGGGCTCGGGTTCGCTAATTCCGAATTAACGAATTTTCCGTTGCGACGTAATTAAATCAAATTTAATTAAATAATTATACCTAGGAAAATTACTATTCACATCGCTAGCGAATTAATTCTAAATTAACTCGTTCGCCCGAATTAAAATCTAATTTTAATTCTGCGTCGAAATCTAATTTCATATAATATATCGAATATATTATTTTATCGATTAATTCCAAATTAATCGTTCTCTCTCTTTAAATAATATTTTATCCCAGATAAAATATCTCCGTAATTAATCATAGATTAATTTTCTCTCTCTTATAATTAATCCTAGATTAATAATGTGCGAGTCATACGTCATCGGTGAATCTTCGGGAAGTGACCCATGAGATCCCCGGATATGTTGGCAGTAAATCCGGTCGTCGGACTATCCGAACACGCACGTACCTACTACTACATTTTTACTGATTTACAAGACATGGTTGGCTTCTAGCAAAGCACCGTGCCTACTCAATTCTCCAGAAATATTCTTAAAGGAATATGTAATCTGTATCAGGCGTAGTATACGTAGTATTGCGTATTGCGATCCAGTATCGGATGTCACGTGCTAGGCCTGGGGCTGGAATTGTGTCTGCCCCGTACGAAGCACATATCAGATCTCTGGTAACTAGTCTCTATAATCGGATAACTATGACCTTGTCATATTATCCCGATAGCTGCAGCATATAAGAGCACCAATTCCGTATCCTACGTGATCATCATCTCCACTATGACTGGAGTGATACTTCCATCTTGACATCACACCCAATACACTACGATTCTCAATATACCCAGAAGAGGCGTACTCAGAACCGGTTAAAGCCCTGGACGACCAAAACCAAAGTATATTGATTATCGCAAGTATTAGCGGTGCAAGTCTCAGGTTAAGACCAAATACACCTACCCTGATTCGGACTCCCATAGACACACAGTCATACTACCAATGGGATTCTGAGGGGTCTATCCAGAGCGAAACTGTTTCCGTACCATCGGTAAACACAACCTCTTATTACATTTGAATGAGTATCCAATACCCAAATATATGAGAACTATGACGTTATGCTCCCATAACACGCACAAGTGCAATACTAGTCTATTCCGCATTATCGATGTCCAATCTCGATAATACTCCGACTAGGGATGTTTTAATGATTAAACCTTCATGGATTGATACTGTCTCATATCTTATCAATCCGGAACTAATCATATGGACTTTTATCATTTATATATCCCGGTAATCTAATTACAAATGATAAAATAGCAATTTCCTTTGTCACATAGTTAATTTGTACAACAACACCATGTTCTGTACAAATAGTGATGCTATGGGTCATAATTTTCCAACATGCATATGTAAAGGATTAGGGGACGGTGATACGTAACGCCCCTAGATCCTAGTTCAGAACTAGGGATGACAGATGCCCCTAGATCCTAGTTTCAGTGCTTGGAGGGTAGTATAGATCCGCACCCCCAGTTCTAGGTCAGTGGCTTGGGGGACGACGACATGTAACGCCCCAAGACCACCAGTTTCAGGGACAGTAATAGCATGCTTTGGGGGACGGCGATACGTAACGCCCCAAAGTCTTAGATTTGTACTCCTGGCTCTAGTTAGGTGCACGGGGGACAGCGATACGTAATGCCCCCATACGTCATGTTTTTCAGATACAGACCAGTTTTCAGATATCACATTTTCAAAAAGAAAAGAATTATCAGATATCAAATTTTCAGAAACAGTTTTCAGAAAGCAGATTTCAGAAAGGTTAAGTTTTATTAAAGAGATTCCAGATAAGCTTTCTCTAAAATAGCTCAGAGTTTTCAGACAAGAAAAAGATTTTCAGATAATTTGATTTTCTGAAAGGCCCTTGATTATTGAACTAAAAATTTTCATTATAGTATTTTAGTTTTTATCGTCCACTCACTTAGATCGTACGATGATCTAACTCCCTCATATTTTTCTTATTTTGTAAGTATTCTCAGAGGACAAGCTCGGAAGGACGGATACTGATGCAGTCACTAGGGTATGGAGTCCATCAGTCCAAGTCAGAAAGAGTAAGAGTCCAGTCAGAGTCAAATAAAAGTCATGTATTAGTCTCTGATTATGGAATAGTCATTGTAAAAACATGTGTTTTTATGTATACAGTTATTGAAGTTAAGTTTGCATTTTAAATTATTAAGTTGGGCCACAGTCCCATACATAAGATATAGTTAGAGAAAATAGTAACAGTGTAGTTTATAGTTGGAAAGACAGAGGCTCAGGGGAATAATACGGCCTATTCACTTCTTTATGCCTTATTGCAGTAGTGATTCTAGATATATATATATATATATATATATATATATATATATATATATATATATATGCATTCCTTTGAATCAAAACAAAAACCAAAATAGAATCTCACAATGAAATTACTCATTAACAATTCTAGGTCACTCAAATATAGTCAAATGAGTCTACAATGGTATCCATAACTCCAAGCTATCATCTAGAGTTCCAAACTCTAATTTTATTTCTATACTTAACATAAATATTTTGACCCAATCACAAACATATTGTGTTTATGCTTCCAAAGAATCCTTACACAATTAATTAGCCTAATTTAAACATCAAGTTATGTTATTATTTATCCAATACATAATTCATCATTATATGCCTCGCTAATAATAACTCACTAATGAAAACATAGCTTTGGAGAATATCAAATTTACCTAGCAAGCTTGATTCCAAGATCCAATCTTCTTCTCCTTGTCGAAATGTTGTAGAGTAATTCCTAGCAAGCTTAGTTCCAAGATCCAATCTTCTTCTCCTTGTTATTGTAGAGAATTCCGAAAGCTAACAAACTTGGTTCCAAGATCCAATCTTCTTCTCCTTGTTGAAATGTTGTAGAGGACTTCCAAAGCTTCTTGAAATATTTCTTTTACTTATGCTAATATCTCTAATTCTTGTTTGTTTTAGCTTTCTCAAGCTTGATTAAAAACTTTCTCAAGCTTGCCTTTTATAACAAAACTTGTGTAATTTTTAATTAATAAAAGTTCTAATCAACTTTTATGTGGGCTTAATCCAATTTGTCCAAATATGTATAATTAGGTGTGACTGATCACCTTTGTCTACCACTTTGATTTAATCCAATTAAATCAAGCAAAATACTACATTTTTGTAATTACCAAAATATCCTCCAATGGTATATATATTTCTGAAATTATAACAAATCCCTTGTGTGATTTTGGATTAATCCAATTAATCCAATTCGGTCAAAGTAAATAATTAATGTTATCCAATAACACTTAATTATTTATAATATCAAATATTATTTATTATCAAAATTTATCGGCTACCCAAGTGCTCAATGAGTACACTTCATATTGTGAGACTCTCTAAGTCCAGAAACATTCGTCATATAAGCCTAGCTTATATGTATGCAATTCAACCACCTCCAAATTCACGAAGAACACCAACGACCTTTCTGAGCTATACAAGTTGAAATCATCACATATTTTTAACAATCCATCAGTCGTAATCTATCTGAGTTGTACTTAGGAAACATAGATTACACCATCAAGTTTCCGAGACGCACATCTCATATCGACATGTCCACGATTCTTTACAATTTATTAGAACACTATTTCTGATAAATGCGATCTACCATAGGTGATGGGCTTTGGCCAAAGTCTCAAGAATCATGACTTACTCATATGGATACCTAAACCCCTTATGGTATACATACGAGTCGACGGATCCTATCTTGATACATACTTGATTAATGAGTACATCAGTCCACACCCAACGAACATCTAACGATCAAACCATGAAAGTTCTCTGACATATATAGCATCAAAGTGTAGAGGATCACACACAAAATCAATGTTATTTTATAGTCAAAGGATCACATATGCTACTCGACTTGAGGAGATTCCTATTGACGGTGGTGTGTACTTCCAACTATTAGGAATCACTTATGAGTCATTTAATATTTACTCTAATGAATTCCCACATGTCTATACAAGCTTACCTTGCTTATAGTACATTGGGTTAAACCATTAGAACTCCAATTTTAATATACAGCATATGCTAGTCTCCTAGGTTATAGGAATTTGACTGTATTCCAAAACCAATGACTAGAAATATTTACTTTAAGAATAGATTATAATAGTAATTCTATCCCAATGTCAAACCATCCAGTGTCAAGTATTACTACATGACTATTCTAAGGTCGATGTCATTCTCAACATATATATCAATCTAATAAGCATTATGACATAATAATTACCATTAACAAAGTTGAAATGAAAAAGTAGTTATTTTATTAATAAATAATAAAATACATTATTTAGATTGACGCTCCAAGCACCAACTCCAACAATATCAATGTTTATATCCGGCCGGACATAGATGATGTCCAACTAGAACTCTGGATTTTTTTTTTATTTTTATGTGGTTTCTTTCCCTTCCAATATTAATTCTTACAACTTTCCCAAGATTTTCAAAGGTGTTTTCATAAGAG
The DNA here is from genome assembly GCA_019454045.1 of Zanthoxylum bungeanum. NCBI lineage: Eukaryota > Viridiplantae > Streptophyta > Magnoliopsida > Sapindales > Rutaceae > Zanthoxylum > Zanthoxylum bungeanum. The sequence continues at coordinate 157,739 of SKCR01037946.1, read as the reverse complement.
ACTCATCATCGGGCTAACGTAAAAATGCGATGTCTACAGTTACCCCCACTTTGGTAGGTTTCTGTAGTGTATGACTGTGATAAGTCTATGAATGTCATGCATGTATTTTTACTTACCTGGCTCGTCTGGAATCACCAGACTTACCTTCCATTGGTAGCAGTCTGATTGTTGGTTTGATGGTATTGTTGGTTTGATGGTTGAAGGACCCTCGGGTCCTCTGATGATTTGATCAGTTGTGATGATTGATATTCCAAATCCAAACCACATTAGCATTCTAAAATCCAAATGACTTTGGCGTTCCAAGCCTAGTCGCGCTCAAAGGCCGACTGGCGTGTTACCTTTTTCCAATCTTTCCAACTCCATCAGTGTTCCAAATCTGTTTATTATTCTAAATCTAATGGTGTTCCAACTCTATTGGTGTGTGATATGGGGACACTTCATTTGGTTTGTGAGATGATGGACTCTGAGATCCGTCGATTCATTCAATGGTGAGAGGCTATATTCCAATGTCTTATTTCTTGAGTTCATTTTTTTTATTAGTGTTCTAAATCCTTTAGAATTCTAATCATGCCCAGCATTCTAAATTTGTTGGCATTCCAAACCCATCTCCAATCCTTTTAGCGTTCTAAGTCCATTTCAATTTCAGGCCCGTCCGTGTTCCAATTTTGTTCAGCTTTCTAAATATGTTGGCATTTCAAACAAATTATCGATTCCAATTTCAAGTTGTCGTTATTCCCAATTTATTGGTGTTCCAAATCCAGCGGTGTTCCAAATCCAATAGCGTTCTAAAACCGTCGGTGTTCCAATTAAGTTCAGTTTTCCAAATCTGTTGGCATTCCAAACCCATTTCCAACTCCAATTCCAAGTTTGTCGTTATTCCAAATTTATTCGTGTCCCAAATCCATTGGAATTCCAAATCCATTGGCATTTCAAACCCGTTAATGTTCCAATTATGTTTAGCTTTCCAAATCCATTACCATTTCAAACCCATTTCCAACTTTAATTCTAAGTTTGTTGTTATTCCAAATTTATAAGTGTTCCAAATCCATCAGTATTACAAATTAATTGACATTCCAAATCTATCATCGTTATTATTCTGTCTAGCTTTCTAAATCTGACAATGTTCCAATCCTATTCACAGACATCCATTACAATTCTAAATCTATTTCCAATTACTTTGGCGTTTTAAATCCATTCAGCTTTTCAAATCTGGTTGTGTTCCAAACCCATTGGTATTCTAAATCTGTTGGTGTTCTAAATTCATTGATCTTTTTCATCTTTTAAAGCAATCATTTTCTAAAATTCTTTTGTTGTCCGAAGCATTCCAAGACCTCTCTTTGCCCCATATTTTTTTTTGTTGAGGCATTCCCAAACCCAATTTTACCGATCTAAAGACATTCCAAAACTTGTTATTGTTGTAGGCATTCCAAAACCTAATTACACAGCGGGCATCGCCCCTAATTATTATGTTCTGGTGGGCCTCATCTAATGTCTTTGTCCTTCTGACTATCGGGTGTTTCGTGTCGTGGGGACTTCGACTTTTGACTGCCACTAAACGTCCTATATCTTGCTCCACTTCTTGGAGGCTGGCGTTTGTTCAAGTTTCCTGCAAAATAATTGCCATCTGCATGTATGCATATATGCATGCACTTATGTATGTATGCAAACGATCTCTAACTACATGCCCGTTCTTTGGCTTGAGAAGGTGCAGTGATTGCCAATCTGCAGCGTAGTTACAGCTCAATACATGTCCAACTAGATGATATATTGGGATATACACCGACCGAATGTAATTATGCTCGTAATTCCCGTAATTGAAGATCTGCATAGTCACTGATAACTCGGTATAGCTAGATACATGTGCGGATAGACATATATTTTGAATTATATATCCGACTAGACATGTATTTAGAATTTCACATCCGGCTAGACATCAATCAGTCTGTGATTCCAGAGATTGACAACCACTACACCTACTAACATTTGTATTATGTTCGGCTGGATCTAGGGTTTTCAGTGTATATCCGACCGAGTTTTATGGTTTGAGAGATGGTATGCTAGATATAGGTGATGTTCGGTTGGTATTTGTCTGTATTTCTTGAATTCCCTGAAGTTTCTTTTACTTCTAGCATTCATCATTGTAACGTTCCATGATTTTAGGAGGTGTCCCCTTAAGAGACTCATCATCGGGCTATGCGTAAAAATGCAATGTCTATAACAAAAATACGACCAAAGATTTAGAAGATTTGAACAACTTCATGGCTGAATACCAAGGCATAGCCGAAGCTAATTTTGATAAGGTTCTAGTCGATGTCATTACTGTTACTGAGAAGGTACAGATGAGGTGGCATCAGGTGAGGGAATCTTTAAAAGTAATAATGGACAAAGCCCAAACGGATGAGTATGGAGATGTCTCTTAACACACAACGTTTCATATACTGCGTTTTATTCGTCCTTCATTGTAATTTTTTTCTTTTTTTTTTATTTCTTATTCTTTATGTAAATTAGGACGTATAATCATCCAATTTCTTTTAATTTATTTATTCTTTTGTATATCATGACATTTTATCATCCTATTAATAAAACAATATTCTTTCATGTTCCCATAGTAAGGGTACATATATCTTAATATATTTTCCATTTATCACTCTAACAAGTACTTTTCTATCCATTGTAATTTTCCAAAAAAAAAAAGTACTTTTCTATCCAAATCCTTTAAATGATAAGCTCCGTTGGGTAATACATCTTCACCTTATATGGTCCTTCCCAATTGGGTGACCATTTACCATATTTTTGGTTGTTCACATCGAAATGCAGTATCGCCTCCCACACTAATTCACCCATCACGAATGACTTAGCCATAACTTTCTTATTATAGTATTTGACCACTCTAGATTTTGCACTTCTAATTGGTTAAGTACGCTCAGTTGGAGTTAATCCAACTCTAGTAGGTTCTTCATTAGGGCTTCACCATAGTTCTCATGACTTAGTTTTTTTTTTTTGTAAAGCTACCGTAATTGATTTCCATAGGCAGTACTGCCTCTTGCCAATAAACTAACTAAAACAGGATAACTTTGATGCTTGATCGAGGCTACGTCCTGTAAGCCCACAAAGTTTGACTTAAAAACTCATTGTAATGTCTTGCATTATCCATAATCATTTTCCTGATTATGCCTTTCAATATTCTACTGAACGATTCTTCTTGACTATCTGACTGAGAATAATATGGTATGTAGTTTACCAATTGAATCCAAAATTCGCTTAAGAATTGTTTAACTCTATCCCAATTTAAAGAAGTCTCATGATCAACCATTAATGTCTTAGAGATCCTAAATCTATAAATGATATGGTTTTTTTTATAAAACCAATGATATTTTCTTGTGAAATTTCTATCAGTGGAAAAACTTCCACCTATTTAGTGAAGAAATCGGTGGCTACAATGATAAAGGCATGCCTCTTGACCGAAGGAATGTGATTTTTACCAATCAAATCGATCACCCAACCCCTGAATGGCCATGGCTTTATGATATGGGACATTTCACTTGTTGGGGCTATTTAAATCGGCTCATGCTTCTGGCATACTAAACATCATTTCACGTAGGAGACACATGTTTCACCCATTTTTGGCCAGTAATAACCACTTTTGATGATTAACCATCTCATTTTGACCCCAGCTTGGTGGGCTCCGTAAATTCCTTCATGGACTTCCACCATGATCGTACATGCTTCTGTCAGTCCAACACATTTTAGCAATACACCATCTTTGTGTTTTTTGTATAAAATATCATCTAATAACACGAAATTCAAGGCATGCATCCTTAGCCTTTGGTCTACTTAGCCAGTGAGGCCTCTTAAGAATTCCTCGATCTCTTTCATATAGTCATTTACATCCTCACTCTCTACACTTGAGACATTCAGCTTCTCTGTTCGTCTTTGCAATGTAGCCTTAATAAGGTCGTTTTCACATATTATGCCTTGTATATGACTTTATGCATCTCTTTATACTTTGAAGCCATCTAAGGTAATGAATTCCATATTTCATTGTTCTTCCTAGAGATATGCTAAATGTCTACCTGATCAAACTTGTCCAATAACGCATGAGTAATTTTTAATAATGTTATAACTGACTGGCTTTGGCATTTGAAAGAACCCATAACTTGATGGACAACCAATTGTGATTCGCCACCCATGTCGATTAATAATTCTAATATCATGATCAAAGCCTCGTATTCAGCCTGATTGTTACAATAATTCTCTCTTTTTTGATGAACAACTCTCTCTTAATGTGAAAAAAAAATTGATAATTTCATCCTAAAGAGTTAACTATGAAGATTCCTAACCCTGCTCCGCTGGACGTTTTGGACCCATCGAAATATAAAAACTAAGGCTTTAGATTACAATCTTTTATCTCTAACTCAATTTCTTTATCCATGCCCATACAAGGGTGATCAGTAAGGAAATCTGCTAAGACTTGGTTCTTTACTGGCTTTTATGGTATGTGTTGAATGTCGAATTCAGACAATGGCAAAGACCAAACCCTACTCTCAGATACAAAATTAGGCGAGAAAATATATATTTTATTATATTAATTTTTGAAACCAAATACATAGTGACAAGCAGTAAGTAGGCCATTAGCTAAGTACAACTAAAATACAAGGCCAAACATAACTTCTTCATAGAAGAATAATTACATTCATACTTCAGCAATTGTATGTTGAAGTAATAAATGGCTTTTTCCTCGCCTATATTGTTGTCCTACATAATCATTCCAGCTATCGATTGTTCTTCGATCGAAATATATAGCTTCATTGGCCATCCTTGTATTGGTGATACCAGAAACATTGGTCTTGCGAGATAAGCCTTCAGGCTATGAAAGGCCTCTTAGTGTTCTTTATTCCTGAAACATTTGTCATGATCTTTAAGCTTTAATAGCGATGAGAAGGCTTTAGTTCTTCCTGTATAATTAGAAATAAACCTTCTTAGAAAGTTACCTTGCCCTAGAAACTTTTGTAACTCTTTCTTATTACTTAGGGGTTTGGCTTCTAAGATGGTCGTAGTTTTATTTTTGTCAATCTCAATCCCTCTCTAATGTACGAGGAAACTAAAAAAGTTCCATGCACTTAAGCTTAAACTTCCTCATCCGTTCAAATGACAATTTCAACTAGTCAAAGTGTTATTTTATTTTCATTGACTTGAGCACTATATCTTCCATATATACTTCTATAAAATTGGTGATCAGGTCATGGAAAATTAAATTCATGGCCCTTTGGTGTTTTGCTCTTGTATTTCTTAGGTCGAATGACATGACTACCCACTTGAAACATTCTAAAGCCCCTGGACATATGAAGGCAATTTTATGAATGTCGTCCAAAAAAATATAAATTTGATTATATATGTCACATCTCGGTATGTTCAAGGCGTGATAGGCAGGACATGGTATTACCATCTCCATAAGCTTTTGACATAGACATGCACGACTTAATACAACATGTACACACACTAAAATTCTTTAAATCATGCGTGACTGACATATAGTAAAACATGTGTTACATATTGTAACTTTAAATTGTTAGTGTCTCTAAGACATGCTCAGGATCTAAACATGATTTGTGTGTGAATAATCAAGTAGAGTTTCAGAAATACTTACATTGATGTTGGGTGAATTTTCACAAAATCCTTTGAATGGATGAGGCTCCAAGCTTTGATTTGTTGTTTGAACTCTTGGGTGAGTTTCCCTATCACTTTCAAAGACTCTCCAAGTGCTAGCTTGATCAAATTTTTGAAGCAAAAATTTGCTCTCCAAGAGAGAAGGGTTTCAGCAATTAGATAGAGGGATGAGATGAGTGAATAGTTCACTTGACTTTGGTTGTTGTGTGTTTTAAAGGAGATAATTAAATGATGCCAACTACTCACATCAACTTGTTTGAAAATTGATGTAAGTCAAGGGTCCCACCACTTTGAAATTCCAAATTTAAGTTAGCTACTCCAACACACAACTTAGCTTGGGCATGGGTTCATTTAATTCCGAATTAAACGAATTCCCCGTCGTGGCATAATTAAATCCAATTTAATTAAATAATTATGCCTAGAAAAATTATTATGATAGTCGCTTACGAATTAATTCCAAATTAATTTATTTGCCCGAATTAAAATCCAATTTTGATTTCGTAGTGAAATCTAATTTCAATTAAAATATCCGATATATTATTTTATCGATTAATTCTAAATTAATCACGCTCTCTATTCTATACGAATTTAATCCCAGATTAATTTTTACCGCAATTAATCCCAGATTAATTTTCTCTCTCACAATTAATCCCAGATTGATTCTACATGAGTCAAATGTCATTCGTGAATCTTTAGGAAGTGACCTAAGAGATTCCTGGATATGTTGGCAGTAAATACGGTTGTTGGACTATCCGACACGTGCGTACCCCATACCACGTTCTCACCGATTTACAAGACATGGTTGGCTTCTAGTAAAGCATCGTGCCTACCCAATTCTCCAGAAATATCCGTCGAGGAATATTATCTGTATCAGGCGTAGTAATACAATGTAATGTGTAATATGATCCAGCATCAGATGTCACATACTAGGCCTAGGGTTAGCTTTGTGTCTGCCCCGTACGAAGCATATATCGGATCCCGCGTAACTAGTCTCTGTAATCGAAAAGTCATGAACTAGTCATACTTTTCCGATAGCGTAGCATTTAAGAGTACTAGTACCGTATCCTGTGTGACCATCATCTCCATAAATCTGAAGTGATACTCTCATCTTGACATCACATCCAATACACTATGATTCTCAATAAACCCAATAGAGGCGTACACAGAACCGGTTAAAGCTCCAGACGACCAATATCAAAGTAAACTGATTGTCACAAGTAATAGCGATGCAAGTCTCAGGTTAAATATCACATACACCTACCCTGATTTGGATTCCCATAGACACATAGTCATACTACCAATGAGATTCCGAGGGGGTCTATCCAGAGCAAAACTGTTGCCGGTCCAACGGCTAACAGAACCTCTTATCACACTTGCATAAGTATCCAATACCTAAATATATGAGAACTATGCTGTTAAGCTTCCATAACGCGTACAAATGTAATACTAGTCTATTCCGCATTATCATTTTCCAGTCTTGATAATACTACGACTAGAGATATTTAATGATTAAATCGTTTTTGGATTAATATTGTCTTATATCTTATTAATCCGATTTAACCATATGGACTTTTATCATTATATATATATCCAAGTAATCCAATTACAATAACGATAAAATAGCAATTTCCTTTTGTCACGTAGTTAATTTGTACAAAAACACAATGTCTTTTACAAATAGTGATGTTATGGGTCATAATTGTCCAATAATCTCCCATTTTGGCTCATAGCCAATCACTCAAGTATCTAACATCTGAACTATGTACAAGTCGCTCAAAGTTTTGCTAAGATATTGCTTTCGTTAGCGGATCTGCAATGTTGTCATCTGATGCGATCTTTTCGATCTTCACATCGCCACGATGTATGATCTCACGAATCAGATGAAACCGTCGAAGTACATGCTTGTATCATTGATGAGACTGTGGTTCCTTAGCCTGTGCTATAGCCCCGTTATTATCACAATACAAAGGTACGGGCTCAGCTGTTAACGGAAATACTCCTAATCTAATTAGGAATTTACGGATCCAAACTACTTCTTTTGCTACCTCAGTTGCAGCAATATATTTCGCTTCTGTTGTTGAATTGGCAACAGTCTCTTGCTTGGAAGATTTCCAGCTCACTGCTTGATGAGCGGAAAATATATCAATATTTACCGCCCCTTTTACTTAATATTTTGTTTAGTTTCTCGGGTTTGATGAACGTTTTGATATGTTTTAGTTTATTTTACAGATAAAATAATATTGGGACTCAATGAAATCATTTACGATGAAATATGGGTCAAATAAGGGCAAATATTGGACTTGACATATTAATTTTGGAGATTGGAAACTTGAAAGGGCGTTTTAACGAAGTGCAGTTTTGGAAATTCTAGTTTTGCGCATCTGTCGTATTTTGGGCATAACATTTTACTCCTATATCGGATTGAGCTGATTCAAGTTTCAGATTAAAGAAGACTCAATGATCTACAACTTTCAAGAACAAAATAATTTCGAATTCTGAAGATATCATGACCGAAATTGATGAAACTTCCGTAAGTGTGTTATGTGTAATTATTAAAGTCATTTTCAAAGAAAATAAATAAATAAATAATAAAAATTATCAAATCACCACCAAACAAGATAGAAATTAGTGGAGCAATTAATAATGGATTTGGTGGAGTAATTATTGGAGCAATTAATAATGGATTTGGTGGAGCATTTGATGGAGGCAAAATTTTGCCTATAAATACCAAGTCATTTCATTTGTAAATTCATACTTTCTTCTAAGGAATTCCTTAAGAATACTAAGAAGATTGTATCTTGTATGTTTATTTACAGCTTTCAGTAATTAATTTCCACTTTCGCACTTTCTTTTATTTACTTTTCAGTTTTTACTTTCTGCAATTTACTTTTACGCACAATACTTTTCTTTCTTTAATTTTCAGTTTTTACTTTTCAGTAATGAGGAGGTAACTCCCATTTGCTGGGGTAAAAGGTAAAACTTTTATTACTAATTTTTAGATTAATCTCCCTTAATTATAATATATAAACTAGTTAAAACCTGACTTAACGAGGATACCGCCATATTGGTCGGTTGGTAATTATTTAAATTGGTTTTAACCTGACTAAACTGGATACCACCTGATTGGTCAATTGGTAATTAATTATTAATTTGACTTAATATGGATACCGCCTATATGGCTGGTTGGTAATTATCATGCAAAGTTAATATATTATATTAATGGAGATATCTAAAATAGAAGTAATAAAAGTGGATCCTTTTACCTCAGCATTTTCTTTTGTTGTACTTTTACTTTATTTACTTTTCAGCAATTTACTTTCAGCATTTACTTTTTAGTAATTTACTTTCAGCAATTTACTTTTTAGCAATTTACTTTTCAGCAATTTACTTTTCAGTATTTAATTTTCAGCATTTACTTTATGTCTTTTCTTTTATTTAAGTTTTTACTACCGGTAAATATGTGTCGTAACTAAGCCAGTTATTTGGGGTTATGATGAAATCTAATATCACCGGTTTATAAGGGGTTAAATTACAGTTTGGGTAATATAAAGGTTTATTTATTGAGCCTTAATCCTAATGCTTTTTTTTAACTGGCCATTAATAAAAGTGAACTGGTAAACTTAAAATAAACTTAGAAAAGAGATTTTAGGTTAAAGACCTTAGACTCAATAGCCCACGATCTTCCTTGAGGATATAAAACACTTTAATAGATTTCCTTACAGGATAGGAATATACCTGTCGGGCGGGGGTAGCCATAATTGGAACTTAATCTTAATGAATTCAGATAACTTGGTTAACATAGGAATATGATTAATTGGGTCATACTACGTATTTGTATTTGACCATCAGAAGAGACTTTTACATAATTTCGTGTTCCAGGTTAATAAACCTATATATTACACAAATGTAAAATAACCACTTCATCTTTTAAAAAGAAATTGGAAGGATTCACAACCATAAATTTGAATTTTCTTCAATCTACTTTCAAGCAATTTCATTTACTTGTTTTAAGTTTAAGGTCACCACCCAATCAAACAATCAATCCATTAGATACTTTGGATGCCTTCAAAAGTGCAATGACGGGCTGAATTTATAGTACCTGAAAAAAGGGTGAGTAATAATAGCACAAGTATCTTCCAAAGGACGATTGTTAGCTCAACAACAAAAGAGATCGTGAAAGGTCAAAAAGTATGGATCCTGTCTACGAAAATAAAGATAATTACAATAGAAAAGCGAATCAAAGCAATAATTAAGGCAACGGAATTGTGTACGCAATACGCCACTCGCTTAGTATAAATTCATTAGGATGTGTCTCAAGATTTCATTCCTTATTCAGCCATCGCTAATGAATTGTTTCTCATCTTTGATTGCCAAACACAATTCCTTATGTCTTAAAATGCTTCGTTTGTGTCTTTCCCTACAAAAATAACACACAAAAGGTTTTAACTTCATAAATTGATAACAAAAGGTTTTAAGTCCTCGTGGGATCGATAATTTTTATATTACTTGAACGATATGTGCGCTTGGGTTATACGCGTGTGATTATGCCGGTCAAGTTTTTGGCGCCGTTACCAAGGACTTATTTATCTTTCACTATTAATTTTGAGGTTAGATACCTTTACTTGTATCTAATTTTCTTTTTACTTATTGTTTTTGTTTTATTATGTTTCAGGTTCTCAGACACTACATGAGACTAACCAGAAGCTTTGAACTCCGACTGCTTGACCCAGAGATTGAAAGAACCATCAGACAGTTGAGAAGAGAAAGACGAGAAGGCCAAGAAGCAATCATTAACATGGAACCTGAGCCTTTGAATGTTGCACCACCAATTCCCATTCGAGACAGAACCATTCCGGTGGTTGACAGACTTATTTCTTGTATTATACTTCCTCCCTTACCAGCAAATGCGAGTGACATCAAAACATTCATCCAGATGATTCAGCAGTCAGTACAGTTTGGGGGAAATGCAACTAAAGATCCTAATGCCCACATCAGCAACTTCCTTGAAGTTTGCAGTACTTTCAATTACAACCGAGCAGCTGAAGAATCAATGAGACTGCAAGTTTTTCCATATTCCCTGAAAGACAGAGCTAAAGCTTGGCTACATTCGTTACCAGCAGGTTCCATCACAACTTGGAACACTCTAGCCACCAAATTCCTTGCAAAGTACTTTCCACCAGCCAGAACTGCAAAGTTGAGGAATGACATCACATCCTTCATGCAACAAGATTCAGAATCCCTCTGCGAAGCTTGGGAAAGATTCAAAGATTTAATCCGGAAATGTCCTCATCATGAGATCGCAAAGTGGCTACAAGTCCTAACCTTCTACAATGGACTTTCTCTATTAATGAGAACCACAATTGATGCTGCTGCTGGAGGAGCTTTGATGGAAAAAGGAGAAGATCAGGCTTGAGACTTAATTGAAGAAATGGCCAACAAAAATTCTTTATGGCCAACAGAAAGGAGCATGATCCAAAGAATTGCAGGAATTTATGAAGTTGGAGCCAACATAGCACTGAATTCCAAGCTGGATGTGATTTGCAAAAATCTGGAAACTCTTAACATGGAAGTTAATGGTGGATCCACAAGTTCACCATTTGGAGGAGTACCTGAGTCAGAATCTTACAACCAACAAGAAGAGATAGTGAACTATGTCAACAATTTCAACAGACATGGGAACAATCCATATTCCAACACCTATAACCCAGAGTGGAGGAATCACCCCAATTTCGCATGGAGCAATAATTCAGGGCAAAAGAACTACCCACCACCTGGATTCCAACAACCAAATAATAGCCAGGAGCATGAAAAAGAACCAGGAATAACAGAAGTGCTGGCCTAGTTAAAGAAGCAAGAAGCAAAATACGATGCTTTAGCAGCTATGATTCAAAATCAAGTAGCATTGAATCAAAGCCATTCAGCCTCTATTAAAGCACTGGAAAATCAAATGGGATAACTGGCCAATGCTCAGAGTTACAGACCGCCAGTAAATCTTCCCAGTAACACAAAACCAAATCCAAGGAACCGAGGGAAAAAGCAATGTCAAGCCATTACTTTGAAAAGTGGTACTGAAATCAACAAAGATGTTGGAATCAAGGCAACCATTGAAGAAGTTCCAAAAGATGCAGTTCCACAGATAGAGGAAAAAGAAGCAAAGGAAAAAGATCAATAAAGAATCACTTTACCTCCACATTTTCCTCAATGACTCCAGAAAAACAAATTGGATAAACAGTTTGCTCGATTCTTGGAGGTGTTCAAAAAGCTGCATATCAACATTCCATTTGCAGAAGCCCTGGAAGAAATGCCCAGCTATGTCAAATTCATGAAAGACATTCTTTCACGAAAATAGAGATTGGGAGATTACGAGACAATATCATTGACGGAGGAATGCAGTGCCATCATTCAGAGGAAACTTCCCCCGAAGTTGAAAGATCCTGACAGTTTCATAGTTCCTTGCACCATTGGAGAATATTATATTGGTAAGGATTTATGTGATTTAGGTGCAAGTGTTAATTTAATGCTTTTTTCTATTTACTGGAAACTACAAATCGGAGAAGCAATGCCTACCACAGTCTCTCTGCAACTTGCTAATCGAACGCTCGCATTTCCGAGGTGTAGTTGAAGATGTGCTGGTCAAAGTTGACAAACTCATTCTCCCAACAGATTTTATTATCCTTGACATGGAAGAAGACAAAGATATACCTATCATCCTTGGGAGACCATTCTTGGCTATAGGTCGAACTATGATTGATGTGCAAAAAAGAGAACTAACTATTGTGGATGCTGGATTTCGGTCGAGGACTACAATAGAGAATTTGTAGGTTGGGGGCACTAGCGATCCTGCAAGACAAAAGTAGAGTGAGCGGGAGTAGACTACCCACCGGTGTGGTGGGTGCTGGGGCACTCCGACGCTCAAGTCAGTAGTATGAAATGAACAGTAAATGAGTAAAATGTGAAAGCAAGGTTTGTTATTACCTTGACCTATTTGAGTGGCCGTGAGGACGGTGACAAGTGTTTAAAGGGATGGAATGCTAAGATAGCTTGTGTCAGAGAGCAGAAGTTTGTAAGAGAGAAGTGAAGCTTGGATTGGAGAACTCTGACTTCAATGCCCTGTATGCTGAGTTACGTATCCTTTTATAGATTTGAAATAGGTTGCTTTACAGTTGTAACAGAAGCTGTATAGGAGACCCACAACATGCTGTGATTTCTGGCAATGTGGCCTCTCACAATTTGCATGTGGGGATATTTTCTTTGTTGGGGAAAAGAGAGAAAATGTTAAAGGGGTTTGTCCTTTTGTTTTTGTAAATGGTTTAGAGTTTAATGGGCTAGGTTATATTTTTGGGCCTCAACTGGTGTTGGGTTCGAGGTGAAAGGATGATTTTGCCCTTGGACCAAATTTGGCCCGTACAGGTTGTTCCCTTACTCTCTAAGTCAAGAAGCCCTTGACTTGGAGAGTAATTTTATGCATGTCGTACAAAACATGATAGATAAGAGTACCTGTCAGAATTCTAGGTACTTTCATTTTTATAGTCTGGGTTTAATGTCTTCTATTAATGAGGATAGAAGAGCTGTAGAGTCTTTTCAAGTTATCTGGTCGAAATGTAGTCCCTGTCATTAACATGAATCGACATGAGACATGAGTGATGTTCATAATCGACTGAACCTGCTGAAGGCTCAATGCATATTTTACACGACATTGATCGTTTGGATGTTGAATAATCCATGTCTTCATTTGACTCGACATGAGTCCATGGGTCGACTGAACCAGATGAAGGATCAAGAGTAATTTCTCACAACATTGTATCGTATGGATTGTAGAAAGTTCATTTCTTCAATTGACTCGACATGAGTCATGGGGGATGTCCCTAGTCGATTGAACCAGATGAAGGTTCAGGAGTACACTTCACACTAGATGTGTTGTCTGGACTGAGAGTAGTCCATGTTTTCATTTGACTCGACATGAGTCATGGGGGAGGTCCCTAGTCGATTGAACCAGATGAAGGTTCAGGAGTACACTTCACACTAGATGTGTCGTCTGGACCGAGAGTAGTCCATGTTTTCGTTTGACTCGACATGAGTCTATGGGGGATGTTCCCGGTCGACTGAACTAGATGAAGGTCAGGAAAATCTCCATACTACTGGTCTTGGACCAGGGGAGTCTAGAAATTTTTCTAGACCAGATGAAGGTCATGTGCTGAACTTGACTCGTCATGAGCCATGGGGGATGTCCCCAGTCGACTGAACCAGATGAAGGTCAAGACAATCTCAATACTACTGGTCTTGGACCAGGGGAGTCTTGAAAGTTTTCTAGACCAGATGAAGGTCATGTGCTGAACTTGACTCGTCTTGAGCCATGGGGGATGTCGCCACTCGAATGAACTAGATGAAGGTCAGGAAAATCTCCATACTACTGGTCAAGGACCAGGGGAGTCTTGAAAGTTTCTAGACCAGATGAAGGTCATGTGCTGAACTTGACTCGTCTTGAGCCACGAGGGATGTCCCCAGTCTACTGAACCAGATGAAGGTCAGGACAATCTCAGTACTACTGGTCAAGGACCAGGGGACTCTTGAAATTTTTCTAGACCAGATGAAGGTCATGTGCTGAATTCGACTCTATATGAGCCATTGGGGATTTCCCCGATCGACTAAACCAGGTGAAAGTTCGGGATTTATTTCACACGATATGGTCGTCTGGACTGTAGAAAGTTCATGTCTTTATTTGACTCGACATGAGTCTATGGGGGATGTCCCCGGTCGACTGAACCAGATGAAGGTCAGGACAGTCTCCATACGATGGGGAGTCTTCAATGTCGTCTGGACTAGGAGTAGTCCAGGTCTTCAACTATATCATATGGCATTGCTTGCAAATTTCAAAACCACAATCATGGTAAGTAAAGAAAGGTCGTATGGGGGATTTGTCGAGTGACTAGTCAATGTTCCTTTAATGTAAGAAGCATTTTGATGAAGGTACAAGGGAGTCTACAGATCACCAGATCTGATGGAGGTCTAAGAAGATTTATTTCTACAACACTTGAAGAAAGTACATCAGAGTCTACATGACCCGATGAAGGTACAAGAAAGTTTACACACTCCACTATACCTGATGAAGGTATATGGGAGTCTACTCCCGACCTAATGAAGGTCCAAGAAAAGTTTTCATTCTATTATACTTGAAGAAGGTATATCAGAGTCTACATGACCCGATGAAGGTCCAAGAAAGTTTACACACTCCGCTATACCTGATGAAGGTACATGGGAGTCTACTCCCGACCTGATGAAGGTCCAAGAAAATTTTTCATTCTATTATACTTGAAGAAGGTATATCAGAGTCTACATGACCCGATGAAGGTCCAAGAAAGTTTACACACTCCACTATACCTGATGAAGGTATATGTGAGTCTACTCCTGACCTGATGAAGGTCCAAGAAAAGTTTTCATTCTATTGTACTTGAAGAAGGTACATCAGAGTCTATACTCCATATGACCCAATGAAGGTCCAAGAAAGTATACATACTCTACTATACCTGATGAAGGTACATGAGAGTCTACACACTCCGTTATACCTGATGTAGGTACATGTGAGTCTACACACTCCGTACATGATGAAGATCCATGAGGGTCAACACTTATTCTTCAGATGAGGGTTTATGAGATTACGGTCGAATGGAAATGACTTTGATGAAAGTCCAAGGAAATCATCACTCACTCTCCTGATAAAGGTCCATGAGACTCCTGTTGAATGAACATGTCGTATGGACTTGATGAATGTCTATCAAGGTTATCACTCACTATACTAGACCTGATGAAGGTCCATGATACTACAATAGAATGGACATTGATGAAAGTTATCAAGGTCATCTCTACTCTACGAGACTACTATCGAATGGAGTTATCGAATGGACCTGATGAAGGTCCAAAAAGCTATGGTCGAATGAACCTGATGAAGGTCCATGTGAATCTTCATTCTACCTGACCTGAAGAAGGTCAGAAGACTACGGTCGAATGAACCTGATGAAGGTTCATGAAGCTATAGTCGAATGAACCTGTTGAAGGTCCATGTGAATTTTCATTCTACCTCTCCATGAGACTACGATTGAATGAACCTGATGAAGGTTCATGAAGCTATGGTCGAATGAACCCGATGAATTTCCATGTGAATTTTCATTCTACCTCTCCATGAGACTACGGTTGAATGAACCTGTAGTATGGACTTAATAAATGTCTATCAAGGTCATCACTTACTATACTAGACCTGAAGAAGGTCTAGGATGCTACAATGGAGTGAACTTGATGAAAGTCATCACTCATCACTCTTCTATGAGACTACTATCGACTGGACTTATCGAATGGACTTGATGGAAGTCCAAGGAGCTATGGTCGAATGAACCTGATGAAGGTTCATGTGAATCTTCATTCTACATGACCTGATGAAGGTCAGAAGACTACGGTCGAATGAACCTGATGAATGTCCATGTGAATTTTCATTCTACCTCTCTATGAGACTACGGTTGAATAAACCTGATGAAGTTTCATGAAGCTATGGTCGAATGAACCTGATAAATGTCCATGTGAATTTTCATTCTACCTCTCCATGAGACTATGATTGAATGAACCTGTAGTATGGATTTGATAAATGTCTATCAAGGTCATCACTTACTATACTAGACCTGAAGAAGGTAAAGGATGCTACAATGGAATGAACTTGATGAAAGTAATCACTCCTCACTCTTCTATGAGACTATTATCGATTGGACTTGTCGAATGGACTTGATGGAAGTCCAAGGAGCTATGGTCGAATGAACCTGATGAAGGTCCATGTGAATCTTTATTCTACCTGACCTGATGAAGGTCAGGAGACTACGTTCCAATGAACCTGATGAAGGTTCATGAAGCTCTGGTCGAATGAACCTGATGAATGTCCATGTGAATTTTCATTCTACCTGACCTGATGAAGGTCAGGAGACTACGGTCGAATGAACCTGATGAAGGTTCATGAAGCTATGGTCGAATGAACCTGATGAATGTCCATGTGAATTTTCATTCTACCTCTCCATGAGACTACGATTGAATGAACCTGATGAAGGTTCATGAAACTATGGTCGAATGAACCTGATGAATGTCCATGTGAATTTTCATTCTACCTCTCTATGAGACTACGGTTGAATGAACCCGTAATATGGACTTCATAAATGTCTATCTAGGTCATCACTTACTATACTATACCTGAAGAAGGTCCAGGATGCTACAATGGAATGAACTTGATGAAAGTAATCACTCGTCACTCTTCTATGAGACTACTATCGACTGGACCTGTCGAATGGACTTGATGGAAGTCCAATGAGGTCATTACTCACTATCATAGACTTGATGAAGGTCAATGAGACTATGGTAGAATGAACTTGAAGAATATATGTCAAGGTCATCACTCTTCACGCTTCTACGATACTACTGTCGAATGGAACTGACGAAGGTCCATGAAGCTACGGTCGAATGAACCTGATGAAGGTTCAAGGGGCTTTTCCAATGCTTTCTAGAGTTTATGGAAATCTATCCTTATAGTCTAGAGTGGATGATAATCTCCATACGTATTGTGGAGATGATTATCTTCATATGTAGTATGGAAGAGATGGATGCCTATCAAGGTCATTACTAATTATACAAGGCTTGAATAAGGTCAATGATACTACAATAGAATGAACTTTGATGAAAGTCACATAGAATTTCCATACTACCTAACCTGATAAAGGTTGGTCGATTGGACCTAAAGGAGATCCAAGAGAGTTCTTCATTCTACTAGGCATGATAAAAGATTCTCTATGTAGTTTGGAGTTGGCAATATTAAATCAACGTAGCATGGAGATGATGACTAACATTTGACTTAGTCTGGAGGAGTTGATAATCATTCCAAGAAGTCTAGGAAAGATGGGAGTTTTCCATGTAGCCTGAAGTTGATAGCCATCCACCTTGTAGTATGACAATCTTTCCATGTCTCTGGGAGCTAAAAAGTGTGTTCAATAAATTGAATTTACAAAGCTTGACCCATTATTGACGTGGTGTAACATGCAACCCACGCGCATGATCAAAAGGTGTCAGAACCCATGCGCCGAAATGAGGCAATAAGCCATGCACCACATGAAGAACCCACGTGAAGGAAAGAAGCCCAAACGCCAACAGCCCACTCACGCCTTCTAAGCCCACGAGTAGGAGGCCCACGCCATAAAAGGCTCATTCCCCACACCAGTAAGAAATCAGTTGGCACAAGAGAAAGTATATTGTAAAGCACTTGCCTCGAGCCAATAAACAACCATACCCATGCTCGCCAAATAAGGAAATAGCACGTGAAAATTGTAAAAAGGTAGTGCACTGACACACTCCAAGTTCATCCATACGGCACTCTAGTTGATCCAAAATCAAATCTCGTGAAGGTGGCACATGGATAACATATACTTAATTGAAGGCCCACTGCCCAAGCTTTGGTTGGTCTCTTACACGTAAATGTCACATGAAAGCAACCCAAAGCATAGAGCAATTCAAATTTCACAAGTCAGAAATCATGTCTTTCACGCAGGATCGATCCATGCTACATGCAAACAGTTGCCCATGGGATGGTTTGTGAATGAGATATAATATTTCATTTGGTCTTGTCTGATTGTCTTCCAAGATTAAAACATCTTGTAGTGTCAAATGAGACCCAATCATCTTATATCAAGTTGGATCCCATGTGACTTTGTCTGTGCATGGAGCTTTATCGTGTGGTCCATTCCTCATTCGCGTGTGATGTAGTGTGGCTTCTTGCTTTTGGTAATGAGCTTTATCCTGTGATGTCGTGTGGTCTATTCCTCAAGTTTGATGGAGAATATATTGTAGCAGCTTCAGCGTTTGACAGCCACATGATTTTGCTATTTTTGTCAGTGGGCCTCCTTTTCTTTCGGATTTATCCTATCAGCTTGCGCTTTTACACATGGTAGGTTGGCTTTCTTCATGGTTAATGAATATAGACTGGAAGCATCTCATGCATATGGCGAGAGCTGAACCGAAGAGGAGGATAAGGTTTCTTGACACATGGCGAGAGCTGTGCGTCAAGCTCCGCTTGTCGAATGGGATTGGCTTAGCTCTGTGCATGTCACCTAGAATTTTTTGTCTGGAGAATTGATGACTTCTCACCATAAATCAAGTCAGTAACTCAATTCTTATGTCATGTCGTCTGAGCCGAAGGCAGGGCCTTTTTTGAGATTATGTCATACTTGAAAGATGTTTCGCTGTCGTCTGAGATTGTTGGAATCCGATGAATGTTGTTCATGTAGTCCGAAAAGAACAAGTATCTTCATATATCATATGAAGAATGTGAGAGTTCACGATCTTTGAGGTAGACTATTTTCTTCTAAATTATCATAACTCATTTCTTTCAGATTGTCCCCAGCCCACTAGACCTGGTGACGATCCTAATGAAGTCTCCACTCAATTAGACCTGATTCATGCACTATGACAGTCTTCCTATTTAATCTGGGTCCGTTGATCCATTATATAGCCTCATGTCGACTAGGTTATTTCTCACTGAAAGTCTGACACCAGGTCGGTTAAAGAAATGTGTTGGCTTCTTTGGTGATTCAATGAATGTTCGTCTGGTGGAGAATTGTCGCTTGAATGCTTTCAAGAGATTGAATTGAATTATAGGGTCATAGCCTCACACCTTTGGGAGGTTGAAGAAGTCTGCTGAATTAATATTGGAGCTCCTTATGGTTAGATTTTCATCTTCCAATGATCGTAACTGTTCTTGTAGAGCGGTTAATTGTGCGGCCATGTGATCTGGAATTTGGTTGTTGTTTGAAGCCATGAGTAGTTTTGTTTTAGGAATCGTAGGCTGAGATATCTTTGCCTGCTATAAATCACTAAGGCCCCACGGTAGGCGCCAAATTGTGGATACTGGATTTCGGCGAGGTCCATAATCGAGAATTTGTAGGTTGGGGGCACTAGCGATCCTACAAGACAAAGGTAGAGTGAGCGGAAGTAGACTACCCACCGGTGTGGTGGGTGCCGAGGGCACTCCGAAGCTTAAGTCAGTAGTATGAAATGAGCAGTAAATGAGTAAAATGTGAAAGCAAGGTTTGTTGTTACCTTGACCTCTTTGGGTGGCCGTGAGAACGGTGACAAGTGTTTAAAGGGATGGAATGCTCAGAGAGCTTGTGTTAGAGAGCAGAAGTTTCTAAGAGAGAAGTGAAGCTTGGATTGGAGAACTCTGACTTCAATGCCTTGTATGCTGAGTTACGTATCCTTTTATAGTTTTGAAAGAGGTTGCTTTACAGTTGTAAAAGAAGCTATAT
This sequence comes from Zanthoxylum bungeanum, assembly GCA_019454045.1. Taxonomy (NCBI): domain Eukaryota; kingdom Viridiplantae; phylum Streptophyta; class Magnoliopsida; order Sapindales; family Rutaceae; genus Zanthoxylum; species Zanthoxylum bungeanum. The sequence continues at coordinate 137,751 of SKCR01037946.1, read as the reverse complement.
AGGAGACCCACAACATGCTGTGATTTCTGACAATGGGGCCTCTCACATGTTTATTGTTTCTGCTTTCGGTGGGAAGATAATTTGTATGTGGGGATATATTATTTGTTGGGGAAAAGAGAGAAAAGGTTAAAGGGGTTTGTCCTTTTTTTTTTGTAAATGGTTTAGAGTTTAATGGGCTGGGTTATATTTTTGGGCCTCAACTGGTGTTGGGTTCGAAGTGAAAAGACGATTTTGCCCTTGGACCAAATTTGGCCCGTACAACTATGAAAGTGCAAGACCAAGAAGTTACTTTCAATGTTTTCAAAGCCATGAAAATCCCGAGCGATGAAAAGGAAGAAGAATGTTTCAGAATTGATGTTGTTGATAATATCGTTCAGGATACTGATACAATTCCCACGGACAAACTTGAAGCTTGCATCACCAACATGACTGATAGCGAGCTAGATGCTGAAATTCTGGAATGTATCAACTATCTTGACAAGCCATTCCGATTCAAATCGACACCACCAGTGGAAAGTCTGGAACTTCCGAAGAAAGATCAAATCAAGCCCTCAATTGAAGAACCACCACAGCTGGAGCTGAAGTTAATGCCGAGCCATCTCAGGTATGCATTTCTTGGAAACTCTTCTGAATTACCTGTGATTATTTCTTCTTCGCTAACATTGGAGCAGGAAGAAAATTTGCTGAGAGTATTACGGGAACACAAGAAAGCCATTGGCTGGACTATAGCAGACATTCGAGGAATTAGTCCATCATTTTGCATGCATAAGATTCTGATGAATGATGAGTACAAACCCACAGTGGAGCATCAACGGAGACTCAATCCAATCATAAAGGAGGTCGTGAAGAAAGAAATCATCAAATGGTTGGATGCTGGCATCATTTACCCTATCTCAGATAGCACCTGGGTGAGTCCTATGCAGTGTGTACCAAAGAAATGAGGAATTACTGTAGTCACAAATGAAAAGAACGAGTTGATTCCAACAAGAACAATGACTGCATAGAGAGTATGCATGGACTACATAAAACTGAATAAAGCAACAAGGAAGAACCATTTTCCGCTGCCATTCATTGATCAGATGTTAGATAGACTGGCGGGACATGAGTACTATTGCTTTCTGGATGGATATTCGGGGTACAATCAGATTACCATCGCCTCAGAAGATCATGAGAAAACCACTTTTACATGTCCCTATGGTACTTTTGCTTTCCGCAGAATGCCATTTGGATTATATAATGCACCTGCCACATTTCAACGTTGCATGATGGCCATCTTCTCATACATGCTGGAGCAGAGTATGGAGGTTTTCATGGATGACTTCTCTGTGTTTGGAGATTCTTTTGACTACTGCTTGCAAAATCTGGAATAGGTATTACAAAGATGTGAAGATACCAACCTAGTACTCAACTGGGATAAATGCCACTTCATGGTGCAGGAAGGCATTGTTCTTGGACATCGGATCTCACAAAAGGGAATCGAGGTAGACAAAGCAAAGATCGAGACAATTGAAAAATTACCTCCACCCACATCTGTCAAAGGAATTTGAAGTTTTCTCAGACATGCTGGCTTTTACAGGAGATTTATCAAAGACTTCTCAAAAATTGCAAAACCTCTTTGCAATCTTCTGGAGAAAGATGTGCCTTTCAACTTCACCAAAGAATGTCAGGAAGCCTTTGAGATCCTAAAACAGAAGCTGGTCTCTGCCCCCATCATAGTAGCACCAGACTGGACCCTTCCATTTGAGGTGATGTGTGATGCTAGTGATTTAACTGTAGGTGCAGTTTTGGGACAACGCAAAGCAAATATTTTCCATGCCATTTACTACTCCAGTAGAACTCTGAATGAAGCTCAACTCAACTACACAACCATTGAAAAAGAGTTGCTTGCAGTTGTGTTCACTTTTGACAAATTCCGATCTTATCTGTTGGGTCCCAAGGTGGTGGTCTACATAGATCATTCAACAATCAGGTATCTGATCGCGAAGAAAGATGCCAAGCCTAGATTGATCTATTGGATACTTCTTCTGCAAGAATTTGACATGGAGATCAGAGACAGAAAATGAACAGAAAACCAGGTGGCAGATCATTTATCAAGGCTCGAGAATGGAGAAACAACTGGCAAAGAATTGACAATCAAAGAAAATTTTCCAGATGAATTGCTATTTTCCATGAAACAGCAGGAAGTCTTTTGGTATGCTGACTATGTCAACTACATAGTTTCTGGAAAATGGCCGTTGGAATGGACAACTCAGCAACGGAAGAAATTCTTCAAAGAAGTCAAGCACTATGTCTGGGATGAGCCGTACCTGTTCAAATTCTGTGCGGATCAATTATTGAGACGGTGTGTTCCACAAGAGGAGGTCAATAGTGTCCTACATCATTGCCATTCATCACCTTACGGCGGAAATTTCAGTGGAAATAAAACAACAGCCAAAGTCCTAAAATCAGGTTTGTTCTGGCCCACTCTTTTTAAAGATGCTTATCTATTTGCTCTTCAATGTGACATGTGCCAGAGAACGGGAAATATTTCCAGAAGAAATGAAGGACCTTTGTAAAACATTCTGGAAATGGAGATATTTGATGTATGGGGTATTGATTTTATGGGACCATTTGTTCCATCATTCGGAAACCTGTACATACTAGTTGCAGTAGACTACGTCTCCAAAAGGGTTGAAGTGATTGCATTGTCGTCCAATGATTCAAAAGTGGTGATCAAGTTCCTGAAAAATAATATTTTCACTCGCTTCGGGACACCTCGGGCAATTACCAGCGATGGTGGCTCATATTTCTGCAACATATAATTCGATGCACTCCTATCCAAATACGGAGTTACTCATAAGGTTGCCACAGCCTATCATCCACAGTAAAATAGGCAAGTTGAAGTTTCAAACAGGGAGATCAAACGAATCTTAGAAAGAACCATTGGATCAACAAGGAAAGATTGGTCTGAAAAACTAGTGACACATTATGGGCTTACCGGACAGCTTACAAGACACATATTGGTATGTCCCCATATCAAACGGTGTATGGAAAAGCGTGGAATCTACCAGTTGAGCTTGAACATAAGGCGTACTGGGCACTGAAGAAGTTGAATCTTGATCCACAAGCTGCAGGAGAGAAAAGACTTCGCCAACTCAACGAATTGGAGGAATTTCGCCTACAAGCTTATGAAAATGCCAAACTGTACAAAGAAAAGACCAAGAGATGGCATGATAAAAAAATAGTACGTAAACAATTGGAACCAGGGCAGCAAGTTTTGTTGTAGGATTCAAGGTTGAAACTTTTTCCTAGAAATCTCAAATCAAAATGTTCACGCAGGTGTTACCCTATGGAGTTATTGAGATATACAATCCCAAGTCGAGCAACACATTCAAGGTTAACAGCCAGCGTGTCAAGCACTACTGGGGAAAATCATTTGAGCGACAAAAAGAAAGTGTCACACTTTCAGATCCAGCCTAACGTTCGGGAAATCATGTCTAGCTGACGACATTAAACTTAGCTCTAGCAGGGAGGCAACCCATGCAATTTGTGTATATATTGTGATTTGGTGTGTTTTATTTTATATGTTAGTTTTTGCAGGTGAAGTCATTTCAAGATGGAAGAAGCTCTCGCAAATATTCACAAGCAATTTTTTTCTCTCCCTCAAAATTCTATGATGAAAGTCTATAAAACTCGCTTGGAACTGATGAGACTTCTGATGATCAAAGGTATTCCTAATGACATTCGTTGGGTAATCGAAGCACGGGTCCGATTAGTAGGTGAGTATTCTGATTCTTATAATTCTTATTTGCCTGGTTTTAGAAGAAGCACCTATGCAAATAAACGTAGAGCTAAGCAAATGGGTGTTTCTTACAAATGTGCACGCTGGAATTGCAATACTCATTGTCGTTCTTTAGGAATGATATCTGATAATCGCGAAGATAAGATTAAATTCATTAGGGATGGCTTGAGTAAGGAGTCTTTAGATGATATATCTTCGACTCTTGAGATGCATCCCAGTGGATATGTTCATATAGCCATTCGCAAGATATATACACAATTTCGAAAAGAAAGAAAACAGTTAAGTCTCAAGAATCTGACTCTAAAATACCATGGTTGCCAATTTATAAGAAAATTGGATGGGAAGCTTGTCCCTGACGCATAGACGTCATTCAAGCTGTTACATTATTGTAAATATTATATCTCTTTGTCTTTTCTTAATAATTGTGATTTGTTTTGTTATTTTCTCCGACAGGATCCAGGCTATTTTTTGACATTTCACGATTTACTATTTTACCACTAATCGTCCTTTGGAAGATACTTGTGCTATTATTACTCACCCTTTTCAGGTTCTCTAAATTCAACTCATCATTGCACTTTTGAAGGCATCCAGAGCTGAAAAAAGAAACACAAAAATATGGAAGCCACTTCAATAAGACGGGTTGAAAACATCTGTGTGTTTTGCGGTACCAGTGTTGGTGTTAAACCAGAATATGTAACAGCGGCACAAGAATTGGGTCTAGTCATTGCTGCAAGGAATATGCACTTATTATATGGCGGTGGCAATCTTGGACTAATGGGGATCGTTTCAAAGGCTGTACAGGATGGAGGCAGTCAAGTCTTGGGAATCATCCCAAAACCCTTGGCGGAGGCGAATCTTATTGGATCATCAAACAGCGAGGAACGAATCGTGCCAGGTATGTCTGAACGACTGGTAGAGATGATTAACCGTGATGATGCTTTTATTACTTTGCCAGAAGGCTTGGGCACGATGGAAGAAATTTTTACAGTTTTATCTTGGGCAAACTTGAACATACACCAGAGCTTAGACTGTACAATGTTGATTGATTTTATGATTTTCTTTGTGTGTTTCTTGATGATGCCCGGAGAAATGGGTTCGTGTCAAAGCCTGTAAAAGAACTCCTCTTTACTGCCAGAACTGCCCCAGATTTAATTGACCAAATCTTAGCCTTTGAACCTAAAATTGACCCCATTCTTTCCAAGATAAACTAGTCCGATAATGTTCGTGGTAAGAGGCGTCGGATAAATCTGGATCTTAACCTTTAACTTTTCATTTAGATGTAGAATTTTCAGCTAACCAGGTATGATTTTCTAAACTCTTCTTCTACTGTTTAAGACATTGGGGAAAATGTCTCATTTAGGTTTAGGGGAGGAGAATAGTTAAATTGTATCTTATTTTTAGTCAAAATTTTACGAAAAAGCCAAAAAAATTTGAAAATTTTTACAAAAAACAAAAAAAATATTTTGTATTTTTGTGTTTTTATTTGATTAATCAGGTGAAATTGGTGTGAGATAGCTCTGTAAGGAATTTCCATTCCTGAGACGTATCTCAACCTATTTCGGAACAAGTTAATTTTTTTTTATTTCCTTTTAAATTTTTTAATTTGTGAATTCTCCATAAAACCGACTAAAATGAATCTTCATATGCTCAGTTGACAGGTATTATTAGCATACATGGTAACATACAAACATGAGCTGTAATTGAAAAGTTTGAAATATTCAGTGCTCTAGTTTAATTGGAGGGAGCATCTATATAAAGGGATGGAGTAAAAAAAAAAAAAAAGGTCTGAGATCCGAGTTATTAAGTCTGTAAGGGTGTTTTAACACATAATATAACAAAATGTAGTGAGCTTTGGGAGTCACTGGCCCAAAGCTCACTACATGGATCAAAGATGTTTCAAATATATATATATATATATATATATATCTGAAGTCTGAGTAATTAAGTCTGTATGGGTGTCTTAACACCTAGTGCCCTAAAGCCAACTGGTTTGGGAGTCACTGACCCAAAGCTCGCTACATAGATGGAAGATATTGTATATAAATAAATAAAAAATCAATCAAAATCAAGAAAAAAAAATCAGAAAAAAAAAATTATTCCATTGCTTAAAAAAATGTGTGAATTCTGATATAAATTTAGGACAAAAATATTACTCTCTTTTCAACTGCACTTGTGACTATTGTGGGCAAAATGAGTTGATTAATATTTTGTTGACTGTGTATATGGAGAATGGTAAAAATAATCGGAGAATTTACGTATTCGGTAATTTAGAATGAAACAAAACAACTATTGACTTGGATTAGATGTTTCATCTGTTTAGTCACTAACTTCTTTATTCTCTTTTCTCTTGTCTTTTTGCTTTTGTGTGCATTAGTTTTATTATCTTTTTACTTTTGTAAAACGTTTGTGGGTATCGTCGCTGTAAACCCTCACGAGACTATAACTCGTCCACTAGGGACACCTAGTGGTTTAAAGGCTTGTTGCATACGCTAAATGCAACCGTGATCCCTACGAAAGTGGCTTAGTTTAATTTTAATTATTTATTGTATTTTACGAAAGTGGCTTAGTTTAATTTTAATTATTTATTGTATTTTATTTTGCTTTTTGCTCGAGGACTAGCAAAATGTTAGGTTTAGGGGTGTGATGAGCGGAAAATATATCATATTTACCGCCCCTTTTACTGAATATTTTGTTTTGTTTCTCGGGTGTGATGAACGTTTTGATATGTTTTAGTTTATTTTGCAGATAAAATAATATTGGGACTCAATGAAATCATTTAGGATGAAATATGGGTCAAATAAGGGAAAATATTGGACTTGACATATTAATTTTGGAGATTGGAAACTTGAAATGGCGTTTTAACGAAGTGCAGTTTTGGAAATTCCAATTTTGCGCATCTGTCGTATTTTGGGCATAACGTTTTACTCCGATTTCGGATTAAGCGGATTCAAGTTACAGATTAAAGAAGACTCAATGATATACAACTTGGAAGAACAAAATAATTTCGAATTCTGAATATTTCATGACCGAAATTAATGAAACATCCGTAAGTGTGTTATGTGTAATTATTAAAGTCATTTTCAAAGCAAATAAATAAATAAATAATAAAAATTATCAAATCACCACCAAACAAGATAGAAATTAGTGGAGCAATTAATAATGGATTTGGTGGAGTAGTTAGTGGAGTAATTAATAATGGATTTGGTGGAGCATTTGATAGATGATTTGATGGAGGCAAAATTTTGCCTATAAATAGCAAGCCATTTCATTTGTAAATTCATACTTTCTTCTAAGGAATTCTTTAAGAATACTAAGAAGATTGTATCTTGTTTGTTTATTTACAGCTTTCAGTAATTAATTTCCGCTTTCGCACTTTCTTTTCTTTACTTTTCAGTTTTTACTTTCTGCAATTTACTTTTACGCACAATACTTTTCTTTCTTTAATTTTGAGTTTTTACTTTTCAGTAATGAGAAGGTAACTCCCATTGCTGGGGTAAAAGGTAAAACTTTTATTACTAATATTTAGATTAATCTCCCTTAATTATAATATATAAACTAGTTAAAACCTGACTTAACGAGGATACCGCCATATTGGTCGGTTGGTAATTATTTAAATTGGTTTTAACCTGACTAAACTGGATACCGCCTGATTGGTCGGTTGGTAATTAATTATTAATTTGACTTAATATGGATACCGCCTATATGGCTGGTTGCTAATTATCATGCAAAGTTAATATATTATATTAATGGAGATATCTAAAATAGAAGTAATAAAAGTGAATCATTTTACCTCAACATTTTCTTTTATTGTACTTTTACTTTATTTACTTTTCTGCAATTTACTTTCAGCATTTACTTTTCAGCAATTTACTTTTCAGCAATTTACTTTTTAGCAATTTACTTTTCAGCAATTTACTTTTCAGCAATTTACTTTTCAGTATTTAATTTCCAGCATTTACTTTATGTCTTTTCTTTTATTTAAGTTCTTACTACCCGTAAATATGTGTCGTAACTAAGCCAGTTATCTGGGGTTGTGATGAAATCTAATATCACTGGTTTATAAGGGGTTAAATTACAGTTTGGGTAATATAAAGGTTTATTTATTGAGCCTTAATCCTAATGTTTTTTTTTAACTGGCCATTAATAAAATTGAACTGGTAAACTTAAAATAAACTTAGAAAAGAGATTTTAGGTTAAAGACCTTAAACTCAATAACCCACGATCTTCCTTGAGGATATATAACCCTTAATAGATTTCCTTACAGGATAGGAATATACCTGTCGGGCGAGGGTAGCCATAATTGGAACTTAATCTTAATGAATTCAGATAACTTGGTTAACATAGGAATATGATTAATTGGGTCATACTAGGTATTTGTATTTGACCATCGGAAGAGAATTTTACATAATTTCGTGTTCCAGGTTAATAAACCAATATATTACACAAATGTAAAATAACCACTTCATCTTTTAAAAAGATATTGGAAGGATTCACAACCCTGGATAGTTTTATAAATTTGAATTTTCTTCAATCTACTTTGAAGCAATTTCATTTACTTGTTTTAAGTTTAAAGTCACCACCCAATCAAACAATCAATCCATTAGATACTTGTAAATATTAACTTCATAAATTGATAACAAATGGTTTTAAGTCTTCATGGGATCGATACTTTTTATACTACTTGAACGATACGTGCGCTTGCGTTATACGCGTGTGATTTCGCACCAGTCACTACTCCGTTGTTCAAACAAAATATGTACCCTGATTGCGACTTAGAGTCGTCTTTATCGGTTTGGAAACTTGCATCGGCGAACCCAGTCACCTCAATTTCTCCTTCCCCATAGACTAAGAAAGCATCTTTAGTTCGTCTAAGATACTTAAGGATGTTCTTAACAGCAATCCAGTGACCTTCACCTGGATCGGCCTGATAGCGACTGCACATGCTCAAAGCATATGAGACATCAGGTCGCGTACATATCATGGCGTACATGATGGATCCGACTACTGAAGCATACGGGATCCGAATCATTACATTTCTCTCATCTTTAGTTTTAGAACACATGTCCTTAGATAGAGAGATGCCATGTGACACCGGAAGCAGCCCCCTCTTGGACTGATCCATGTTGAATCTTTTCAACACTTTGTCAATATACGAGCTCTGGGAGAGTGTGGGAAACTTTATAGATCTATCCTGGTAGATCCTTATTCCCAGAATAAAGGCTGCTTCTCCTAGGTTTTTCATGGAGAATTTTAATGAAAGCCAAGCTTTCACCGATTGTAGCATGGGAATGTCATTGCCAAGAAGCAATACATCACCAATATATAGGACAATGAATGTCAGTGCGCTCCCACTAACCTTCTTATATACATAAGAATCATCTTCGTTTTGAATGAAACCATATTCTTTTATGATCTCATCAAAATGTTGGTTCCAAGAACGTGATGCTTGCTTTAATCCATAAATGGATCGGTTTAACTTGCAAACCTTGTTTGCATGTCTTGGCATGACAAAACCATCAGGTTGTTGTATATAAACATCTTCCAAAAGGTTTTCGTTAAGGAAAGCGGTTTTGACGTCCATCTGCCATATTTCATAATCGAAATATGCAGCAATAGAAAGCATTATCCGAATGGATTTAATCATGGAAATGGCTGAAAAAATTTCATCGTAATCGACACCATGTCATTGACGATACCTTTCGCAACAAGCCTAGCTTTGTACGTTTGTATGTTGCCATCCATGTTTGTCTTCTTTTGAAGACCCATTTACAACCAATAGGCTTAATGCCTTCTAGTGCATCAACCAGTGTCCAAACTTGGTTGGTATAAATGGAATCCATTTCGGACTTCATAGCTTCTTGCCATAAAGCGGAGTCGATACCTTGTATCGCTTCCTCATCTTCAGGAATGAGAAACCTGGTTTCTTTCCTGTCAATATTTCATATGGAGTCTGTCCAACAGACTTTGACGGAACCTTATTCAAAATAGGTATTGCATTGTTTAATGCGTATCCCCATAAGGAAATTGGTAGCTCTGTGCGACTCACCATTGACCTTGCCATGTCCAATAATGTTCAGTTTCTCTGTTCGGACACACCTTTCAATTGAGGTGTTCCGAGATGAGTCCACTGTAAAAGAATACCATATTCTTTCAAGTAATTTTGAAACTCATTGCTTAAGTATTCTCCACCATGGTCCGACCGCAATGTTTTAATACTTTTTCCGGTCTATTTTTCTACTTTGTGTCGAAACTTTTTGAATTTCTCAAAAGTTTCCGACTTGTGTTTCATAAGATACACATAACCATAACGCGATGCATCATCCGTAAAGGTTACGAAGTATTCATATCCACCTCTAGCCTGGCTAGACATGGGCCCGTATACGTCACTATAAATGAGGGCTAACAGTTCGGTGGCACATACACCTTTTCCACTAAAACGTGTTTTAGGCATTTTGCCTAATAAACAAGATTCACAAACATCATATGAATTATGATCAAATCGGTCCAAGTATCCATTCTTCCAAAGTGTAGATATACGAGTCTTGTTAATGTGTCCCAGACGACAATGCCATAAATAATTCTCATATGTTTTACTCAATTTGAGCCTTTTGTTTGTCATGTTATATGTTTGAGATTCATTTATATTCAAAATATAAAGACCATTATTAACATCTACTGTACATATCAAAATGTCATATTTATATACAAAACACCCATTGTTCCTGAATATAAAGGTATACCCGCATCAGGTCAAACTAGATACAGAGATGATATTCCTAGTCAAACTAGGTACAAAATAACAGTCCCCTAATGTTAGTACATGCCTCGAGGGCAGATTCAAAATATATGTGCCAACAGCCAAAACAGTGACTCTCGTCCCATTTCTGACTCGTAGGTCGATCTCACCTGAAGCCAGTCTCCTGCTAATCTGCAGATCCTGCACATCAGTACATATGTGAGTATCACATCCAGAATCAAAAATCCAATTTTTAAAACCAGTAGTGGACATGTTTATTTCAATAACAAACATACCTGAAGCCGGAGCCTTGCCTGCCCTCGCTTCCTTCAAGTCCGCCTTGTACATAAGACAGTCACACTTCCAATGACTTCGTTTACAACAATATAGGCAAAGGTCTTGGGATATGTCCTTCGTCTTCCCAGAAGATTGTGAAGATTTAGCCTTGCCCTTTTTCTTTTTCTTCTTCACACCCCCGGAAGCCTTCGGCCAAACCTTGGCCTTCTGGGATGTCGAAGTAAGATGCGCCTCGCGCTTCTTGCCCTTAAGAAGCTCTGGCTTTGCTTCTTTCATCATAGTCATCAACTTTCAAAGAGTCTTCTCATGGTTCAACATATTATAGTTCATGATGAACCTGCCCCAGCAATCGGGCAGAGACTGTAAGATCAAATCTATAGAAGTCTCGGCCTCGAAGGTAATGCCAGTTGACCTAGCTGTTTGATGTCAGTAAAATCATCTGCGACACATAGTGTTCAACAGATGTACCCTCTGACATACGCGATCGAAAGAGCTTATTTTGCAATTCATACTTCTAAGATCTTGGATTAGATCTATGAAGGTCCTTCAATTTCAACATCATATTATAAAGATCCGATCATTTGTTCTTATGATGAAATTGAGGAGTCATTGCAGCAAGCATAATAGATTGAGCAGTAAAGTTATCATCTCGATGAGTCTTCCAAAGCTCATGATCAACTGGTCGCTCAAGTCCGGGCTCAGGCCCGAGAGGTCTCTCTATAACATAGAGCAACTTCTCGGCTCCCAGGACTATCCTGAGATTCATCTCCCAATCTGGAAAATTTGCGCCGTTAAAGACATTCTCGCCCATGATTATGTCCCTAACGCTAATCTTTCCAGCCATCTTGATTGCTATAGTCCAACTATCCAATCAATGATTTGAGGTACACTCAAAATGCAATGGTTACTATAGTCCAACTATATAACCAACTACAAATGGAGTAGTTTTGAGTACAGTCTAACTGTTCAAAGAAAGCAATAAAATAATATTAGTCCAACTAATATATATAAAATAACGAGAAATTATAATAAAAGAGCGAGCAATAGCGAGTATTAAATGAAATTGCAAATTTAATACTTGCATCCCACTATTTTTCGGCGAGCCTCTAACCCTCCGTTGAGTACTCGAGAAACCTAGTTTCCTAGTGGGCTAGGATCCCGTTAAATAATACATAATCTTGACTTTGGCCAACAAGCTGTATAAAACTTAACTAGGTAGATCTCTAAGATCAATTGGATCCCATCCAATTCCTAGATCCGGTAGGTAGACATCCAAGTCTAAAACATATATCCAATATATTTCCTAACCTGTTTCCTCTGAATCAACTAAGTCTTAGCTTTGGCTCAACAAGCTTAATGATTCCAGTTAAGGGCGACCCATTGACAGTGGGAAAGCTTCGTAATCCAAGTCGATGTACAGAAGTGACATTGACTTTGGCAACAATTCACAACTGCCCAAGACATGCGGTGTTAACAAAGCTTTCATGGTTCAAACTCATCCGCGATAGACAATGATCTTGACTTTAGCCAACAAGTCACAACTGCCCAAGACATGCGATGTTAACAATCTTTCATGGTTCAAACTCATCCGCGATAGACAATGATCTTGACTTTGGCCAACAAATCAAAGTCATCTTGGATCTTAAGAGAGAACCACTCAATGGAAGGAAACGTATAATATTAAATATGAGGGCGTTTTCGTAAATTGGCAACCAATTTATTATCTTTAATTAGGTCTCATCATACACCCTTAAACATGCATTCTAAAAGCATAATAAGGCGCGATAAATTTAATAATGATATGAAGATGGATATATAATACAATTTGTTCCTAAAACAAATCTCTCTCTCTTCCTCTCTCCCGCTAGCACTATACATTCTTCTAAAACCCAATTACATAACACTATATGAAACCTCATTTACATTGAGGGGAATTAGTGAGAAGAGAAATACAATGAGAATGAGAGGTGATAGGCTGGACACACAGGTCCAATTTCAAATAAATATCATATTTACAACAATTTCCAAAATTGTTCCACCCATCTAATATCCATCCGATATACATTATTCAACAAATACATCTAAATATTCACACATATCAGGTTGTCAATCAATCTAATCCAATTAATTAATCTTTAATTAATGACCATCCAATGTTCATACAACAATTTGATTTGTGCGAGTCCAACTCGTTTAAGAATAAATACTCAAAGTAAGTATTCTTGAATTATATCGAACTACAATATTAAATCCAATTTTAATTATATTCAATACTAATTCTAGTTTAATTCCAAATTAAACAATTACACTTATTATAGTGCCTTTTTAGACTTGGATTCCAAATCCAATCCAAATGGCCTCAAAGGCCCATTTAGCATCCAATGCCAATTCGATTAGGTCCAATAGGCTTTTAATTAATTCTTTAGGCATGGACTTTTGGACATTATAGATCAAACCCATAATGCATTGGCCCATTTAGGAATCACCCTATGCCAAAAAGTAATTTTAGCCCATTAGGCCCAATTAAATTATTAAAGGCACAAAATCATATTTTGGACTTTTTATGGAAATGGTTTAGGCCCAATTGGATCCAACCCAATTATCCAAACCAAACTTGGCCCAACCAAGCCCATTAGCCCAAATATAACCATATTAGCCCAATTATTATTTTAGGGACTAATTTCATTAATATAATATTCCAAACATTACATTAATTCAAATTAAGTGTAATTAACACAACTAATTAATTAATCTAATATTTCCAAAATATTAATTAATCTAATTAATCATGCTTAATTATTCCAATTCATGTCCAACACAAATTGAAGCAAAATCAAGTCTCCAACATGCATACATCTCACGGAAATAGCAAGAAAATAACACCCAATTAAATCAACATTCAATATTCATTTCATGCCATTTAACACATCCAAGTGTCAAATTTCAAAAATTACCATGAGTAAACCTAGGGTTCATATTCGGCCATGCATAGGATTTGGGAAAATTTGATCTAATCAATTTTTTCACAATCCAATGATGCACAACTCTAAGTTATCATCATCTAACATTAACCAAACAATCAATTTTGAATTTACATGCTCCAAGTAAAAAAAATCCCCAAATTAAAGTTCATAAACCCTAGAATTCAAATTAAGTTTAGCAAGGCTCTGATACCATTGTTAGTGTCTCTAAGACATGCTCAATATCTCTAAACATGATTTGTGTATGAATAATCAAGTAGAGTTGCGGAAATACTTACATTGATGTTGGGTGAATTTTCAAAAAATTCTTTGAATGGATGAAGCTCTAAGCTTTGATTTGTTGTTTGAACTCTTGGGTGAGTTGTCCTATCACCTTTAAAGACTCTCCAAGTGCTAACTTGATCAAATTTTTGAAGCAAAAATTTGCTTTCCAAGAGAGAAAGGTTTTCGGCAATTAGAGAAAGGGAGGAGATGAGTGAATAGTTCACTTGACTTTGGTTGTTGTGTGTTTTAAAGGAGATAATTAAATGATGCAAACTACTCACATCAACTTGTTTGACAATTGATGTAAGTCAAGGGTCCCACCACTTTGAAATTCCAAATTTAAGTTAGCTTCTCCAACACAAAACTTAGCTTGGGCCCCGGTTCGTTTAATTCCAAATTAAATGAATTCGCCGTCGTGACATAATTAAATCCAATTTAATTAAATAATTATGCCTAGCAAAATTATTACGATAGTCGCTTACGAATTAATTCCAAATTAATTCGTTTGCCCGAATTAAAATCCAATTTTAATTTCTTATTGAAATCCAATTTCAATTAATATATCTGGTATATTATTTTATCGATTAATTCAAAATTAATCGCGCTCTCTCATCTGTACGAATTTAATCCCATATTAATTCTTGCTGCAATTAATCCCAGATTAATTTTCTCTCTCATAATTAATCCCAGATTAATTATACATGAGTCAAATATTATTGGTGAATCTTTGGGAAGCGACCCAAGAGATTCCTGGATATGTTGGCAGTAAATACGGTTGTCAGACTATCTGACACGTACGTACCCCGTACCACGTTCTCAACGATTTACAAGACATGGTTGGCTTCTAGCAAAGCACCGTGCCTACCCAATTCTCCAGAAATATCCGCCGAGGAATATTATCTGTATTAGGCATAGTAATACAATGTAATGTGTAATACTATCCAGTATCGGATGTCACATGCTAGGCCTATGGCTGGCTCTGTGTCTGTCCCGTACGAAGCATATATCGGATCCCGCATAACTAGTCTCTGTAATCGGAAAGTCATGATCTAGTCATACTTTCTCGATAGCTGTAGCATTTAAGAGAACTAGTAACGTATCATGTGTGACAATCATCTCCATATGACTGAAGTGATACTCCCATCTTGACATCACATCCAATACACTATGATTCTCAGTAAACCCAATAGAGGCATACACAGAACCTGTTAAAGCTCCAGACGACTAATATCAAACTAAATTGATTGTCGCAAGTAATAGCGATGTAAGTCTCAGGTTAAAGATCACATACACCTACTATTGGGTTTTCTAGGTCAAACCAAGATCAAATTAAGCAAGAAATCATGTGAATACGCAAAGTAAGATGGCGGAAATACTCACTTTGATCGGATGGATGTTGAAGAGAAGTTCAAAAAATCGCCTACATGGAAGTTGCTCCAAGCTTTCTTTGATGTATGTTGAGCTTCCAAGCTTTGAATCTTGAATTCCAAACTCATGGGAAAGGTTTCCCTATCACCTTTGTATAACTCTTTAGTGTGCTAGAACTTGGAAATTTTGCAACAAAAATATTTCCTTTCCTTTGTGAGACTCTCGGCCAAGCCAAGAGAAGTGAAGAGAGAGGTAATTCAAGCCTAAGTGAGGGAGAGAAGAGTGAAATATGTTGAATTAATTTGATTTCCAAAAAAAACAAATTATTATATATCAAATCCAAGTTTTTTGTATTAATCATTCCAAATGACAAGGTAATGAATTACAAGTTACCAAAAATCCCACCAACTTTTATCAACCAAAAGTTGATAAAGTTGACTAGTGATTTGATTTGTGTGTGGGCCTACTTTAATTCAAAATCCGAGTGGGCCCGTAAACACGTTCCGGGTTCCGAATTAAGGAATTTTCCGTTGCGACGTAATTAAATCAAATTTAATTAAATAATTATGCCTAGCAAAATTACTATTCATGTCGCTCGCAAATTAATTCTAAATTAATTCGTTTGCCTGAATTAAAATCTAATTTTAATTTCGCGTCGAAATCTAATTTCTTTTAATATATCAAATATATTATTTTATCGATTAATTCCAAATTAATCGTTCTCTCTCTTTAAATAGTATTTTATCCCAGATAAAATCTCTCTGCTATTAATCCTAGATTAATTTTCTCTCTCTTCCAATTAATCCCAGATTAATTATGTCTGAGTCATACGTCATCAGTGAATCTTCGGGAAGCTACCCATGAGATCCCTGGATATGTTGGCAATAAATCTGGTCATCGGAATATCCGAATACGTGCGTACCTAGTACCACGTTCTTACAGATTTACAAGACATGGTTGGCTTCTAGCAAAGTGCCATGCCTCCCCAATTCTCCAGAAATATTCTTATAAGGAATATGTAATCTGTGTCAGGCGTAGTATACGTAGTATTGCGTATTGCGATCCAGTATCGGATGTCACATGCTAGGCCTGGGGCTGGAATTGTGTCTTCCCCGTACGAAGCATATATCGGATCTCTGGTAACTAGTCTCTATAATCGGATAAACATGACCTAGTCATATTATCCCGATGACTGCAGTACTAAAGAGTACTAGTTCCGTATCCTGCGTGATCATCATCTCCATATGACTAGAGTCATACTTCCATCTTGACATCACACCCAATACACTACGATTCTCAATATACCCATAAGAGGCGTACGCAGAACCTGTTA
Source organism: Zanthoxylum bungeanum (assembly GCA_019454045.1). Classification (NCBI taxonomy): domain Eukaryota; kingdom Viridiplantae; phylum Streptophyta; class Magnoliopsida; order Sapindales; family Rutaceae; genus Zanthoxylum; species Zanthoxylum bungeanum. Next base: position 120,991 of record SKCR01037946.1, on the reverse strand, counting down.
AAGCCCCGGACGACCAAAACCAAAGTATATTGATTGTCGCAAGTATTAGTGATGCAAGTCTCAGGTTAAGACCAAATACACCTACCCTGATTCGGACTTCCATAGACACATAGCCATACTACCAATGGAATTCTGAGGGGTCTATCCAGAGCGAAGCTGTTTCCGTACCATCGGTAAACACAACCTCCTATTACACTTGCATGAGTATCCAATACCCAAATATATGGGAACTATGCCATTATGCTCCCACAACGCGCACAAGTGCAATACTAGTCTATTCCGCATTATCGATGTCCAATCTCGATAATACTACGACTAGGGATATTTTAATGATTAAACCTTAGTGGATTAATATTGTCTCATATCTTATTAATACGGAACTAATCATATGGACTTTTATCATTTATATATCCCGGTAATCCAATTACAAATGATAAAAGAGCAATTTCCTTTTTCACATAGTTAATTTGTACAACAACACCAGTGTTCTGTACAAATAGTGATGCTATGGGTCATAATTGTCCAACAATCTCCCACTTGGCCTATAGCCAATCACTCAAGTGTCCTACACTTGAACTATGTACTGGTCGCTCAAATTTTTGCTGAGAAAAGCTTTCGTCAGCGGATTTTAAGGTTATCATCTGATGCGATTTATTATTTCGATCATCACATCGCCATGATGATGATCCGAACGAATCAGATGAAATAATTGAAGTACATATTTGGATCATTGATGAGACCATTAATTCTTTAGCCTGTGCTGTAGCCCAGCTCAGCCGCTAACAGAACTACTCCTAATCTAATTAGGATTATATAGATCCAAAACGCTTCTTTTGCTGCCTCAGCTGCAGAAATATTCTGCTTTTGTTGTTTATTCTGCAACATTATCTTGCTTGGAATATTACCAGCACACTGTTTCGTTATTCAAACTATATAGTACCCTTATTACGACTTACAATCGTTATTATCGGTTTGGAAACTTGCAACGGTGAACCCGGTCACTTCAAGTTCTCCTCCTCCATGTATAAGAAAGCATCCTTAGTTCGTCTAAGATACTTAAGGATGTTCTTAACATCAATCCAGTGACTATCACTTGGATTGCCCTGATTGTGACTCAATATGCTCTAAGCATATAAGACATCAGTCGCGTACATATCTTTCAATGTACGAGTTCTCGGAGAGTGTCAACAAATTTTAGATCTATCCCAGTAGATTTATTCCTAGAATAAAGGTTTTCTCTCCCAAGTATTCTATGGAGAATTTTCTTAAAAAGCCAAGCTTTCACCGATTGTTATATGGGAATGTCATTTCCAAGAAATGATATGTCATCATTATATAGGAAAATTATTTTCATTGCGCTCCCATTACCTTCTTATATATATACACAAGAATTATCTTTGTTTTGAATTAAATCACATACCATTATGATTACATCAAGAACGCAATGCTTGCTTCAATCCATAAATGGATCAAATTAACTTGCAAACCTTGTTTGCATGATTTGGTACGACAAAACCGTCAGGATGTTGTAAACATCCTCCAAAAGGTTTCCGTTTAAGGAAAGCGTTTTTGACGTTCAGCTGCCATATTTCATAAATGAACATGTAGCTTTAGCAAGCATTATCCAAATGGATTTAATCATGGACCATGTAAAAGTTTCGTCGTAATCGACACATGTTGATAACGATACCTTTTCGCCACAAGCCTAGCTTAGTACGTTTGTTTGTTGCCATCCATGTATGTCTTCCTTGAAGACTCATATAGTACCAATAGGCACAATGCCTTCCGGTACATCAACCAGTGTCCAAAATTGGTTGGTATACATGGAATCCATTTCGGAATTCATGGCACTTTGCCATAATAGGGAGTCGATACCTTGTATCACTTCCTCACACATAGCCAGTTCGTATTCCTCAATAAGATTGACATCTACATGAGGTGAGATCAGAAACCCATACCTCTCAGGTTTTTTCTGACTCTCTCTGACTTACGTGGTTCTTGTGTATTCGAAGATTGTGGTAAAGTTTCATCCCTGATGAACTGTTTATGTTCCGTTAAGGAATCGGTGCCTATAATAGTATTACTCTGATTTTCATCGAGTTTACTTTTCTTCCCACTTTACCACTGCATATAGTTATTTCCTTTTAGGAAACCCGCATGGAGAGCAACAATTAAATTGTTCTCTTGTGAGTTGTATAAGTACTATACTTTGGTTACCCTAGGATAACCTACAAATTAGGCACTTATTCCGATTTGGTTTAAGTTTTGTATCATCCAAACATATGCCTAGCATTCCCAAATCTTTAGGAATGAGAAAACCCAGTTTCTTTCATGTTCAATCTATATAAAATCTGTCCAACAGATTTTTATGAAACCTTATTCAAAATAAGTATTGCACTGTTTAATGTGTATCCCTAGAAGGAAATGGTACCTCAGGCGACTCATAATTAACCTTATTATGTCCAACAAAGGTTCGGTTTCTCTATTCGGACACACATCCACCGTCAAATAGAGGTGTTCTGAGAGGAGTCCTTATGAAAGAATACTATACTCTTTCAAATATCCGAGAAATTTATTGCTTAAGTATTTTCCACCACAGTCTAACTGTGACGGTTTATACTTTAACCGGTCTGTTTGTCTACTTCGTGTCGAAACTCTTTGAATTTATCAAAAGTTACTGATTCGTGTTTCAAAATAAACACATAACCATAACGCGATGCCATATCCGTAAAGGTTACAAAGTATTCATATCCACTTCTAGCCTAGCTAGACATGGGCCCACTTACGTCACTATGAACGATGGCTAACAGATCGGTGACACTTACACTTTTACCAAGTAAAAGGTATTTTAGGCACTTTACCTAATTAAACTAGATTCGTAGACATTATTTGAATTAGAATCAAATTCATCCTAGTATACACTCTTCAAAAGTGTGGATATATGAGTCTTGTTTATGTGTCTCAGACAACAATGCCACAAATAAGTCTCATCTGATTAATTCAGTTTGAGCTATTTGTTTGTCATGTTATACATTTGAGATTCATTCATATTCAAAATATAAATACTGTTATTCACATCTAATGTGTTTATCTCAATATCATCTTTATAAAATAAAACACTTAATGTTCTAGAATATAAAGGTATACCCGCAACGATAATACTAGATATAGAGATATGTTTCCAGTCAAACTAGGTACATTATAACAGTTTCCTAATTTAAGTACATGCCCCAATTGCAGTTCCAAAACTTAGGTTACTACGGTTAAAACAGCAACTCACGTCTTGTTTTCGACTCGTAGGTCGATCTCAATTGAAGTCAGTCTCCTGCTTATCATCAGATTCTGCACATCAATACATATTTATGTAACACTTAATATCAAAAATCCAATTTTGAAACTAATAGTGAACATGTTTATGACAAACATACTTGAAGCTGGAGCCTTTCCCCGCCTTCACTTCCTTCATGTCTACCTTGTCCATACGGCAGTCACGCCTCAATAACCCCGTTCGCTACAGTTTAGGCAGACATCTTGGGATATGTCCTTTGTCTTCCCAGAAGACTATGATGATTTTTCCTTTGCCCCTTTTAGAAGCTCTAGCTCTGTCATTCTTGAGCATAGCCATCAACTCTCCAAGAGTTTACTCTTGGTTCATAATGAACCTACTCCAGCTTTCGGGTAGAGACTATAAGATCAAATCTTTGGTAGTCTCGGCCACATAGGTAATGCCCAGCTAACCTAGCTAGTCGATGTCAGCAATCATCTGTGACACCTAGTGCTCGACAGATGTACCCTTTGACATACACGAGCGAAAGAGTTTCTTTTGCAATTTGTACTTCTACTATCTAAGAATAAATCTATGAAGATCTTTTAATTTCAACATCATGGTACAAAGATCTAATTCTTAATTTTGACGACAAAATTAAAGTGTCATTGCATCAAGCATAAACGATTGAGCACTAAAGTTATCATCACCATGTGTCATCCAAAACTCTTGCTCCACTATTTGCTCAACTTCTGGCTCAGGCCCGAGATGTTTCTCTATCAAATAGAATAACTTCTCAGTTCCCAGGACTACCCTGAGGTTTTATTCCCAATCTGAAAATTGGAGCCGTTTAAAGACATTTTCTCCCAGGATTATGTTCTAAACGCTAATATTTCAGTTATCTTGATTCCAATAGTCCAACTATCCAATCAACGATTTCGGTACAATCGAATATAATGATTACTATAGTCTAACTATTATAATCAATTATAATTTGATTGGTTAAATTCAAATATATTGATTACTATAATCCAATATATAATCAACTATAAATTGAAGTAGTTTGAATATAGTCCAACTGTTCAATTAAAACAACATTTAAATATTATTCTAACTAATATATTTATTAATAATAATGACGAAAAATGAAATGAGCGCGTATTGGTAAGTATCTAAACGAAATTGCAAATTTAATACTTGCCTCCCACTATTTTTCGGCGAGCCTCTAACCCTCTGTTGAGTACTCGGGAAACCCAGTTTCCTAGTGGGCTAGGATCCCGTTAAATAACACACAACCTTGACTTTGGCCAATAAATTGTATGAAACTTAACTAGGTAGATCTCTAAGATCAATTGGATCCTATCCAATTCTTAGATCCAGTAGGTGGACATCCAAGTCTGAAACATATATCTAATATATGCCAATATATCTGATATATTCCCTAACCTTTTTCCTCTGAATCAACTAAGTATTGGCTTTGGCACAACAAGCTTAATGATTCCAGTTAAGCGGGACCCATTGACTTTGGAAAGCTTCGTAATCGATGTCGATGGACAAGAAGTGATCTTGACTTTAGCCAACAACAACAACGGACAAGACATGCGACATGGAACAAAGCCTTCAAGATTCAAACACATCCGCGATGGACAAAGGTCTTGACATTGGCCAACAAACCAGTGTCAATCTTGGATCTTGAGAATGAATCACTCAATGGAAGGAAAACGCTTAATATTTATTGAGGGTTTTTTTGCGTAATTGGCAACCAATTAATTATCTTTGATTAGGTCTCATCATACACCCTTAAGCATGCATTCTAAAAGCATAATAAGGTCCTCGGTAAATAAATTAATAATGATATACGAATGGATATTTAAAACATTTTGTTCCTAGAACAAATCTCTCACTTTCCTCTCTCCCGCTAGCACTATTCTTACTTCTACCCAATTACATAACACTTCTAAGGAAACCTCATTTACATTGAGGGGAATAGGTGAGAAGAAAATACAAAGAATCAAGAGGTAATAGGCTGGATACGCATGTCCAATTTAATAAATTCTAAATTTATTACAACAATTTCCAAAATTGCCCTCACCCATCTAATATCCATCTGATATACATTATTCATACATCACATCCATGTATTCACACAAAGCATGTTATCAATCAATCTAATCCAATTAATTAATCTTTAATTAATGATCATCCAATGTTCAAACAACGATTTGATTTACGCGAGTCCAACTTGTTTAAGAATAAGTACTCAAAGTACGAATTCTTTAATTATATCAAACTACAATATTAAATCCAATTTAATTTGTATTCAATACTAATTCTTTATTTAATTCCAAATTAAATAATTACACTTTATAATGAGCCTTTGCGACTTAGATTCTAAATCTAATCTTAACGGGTCTCAAAGCCCAATTAACATCCAATGTCAATTTAATTAAAGTCCAGTGGGCTTTCAATTAATTTATAAGGCATGGACTTTGGCAACCAAAGCCCAATAAGGAATCACCCTTTGCCACAAAATTAATTTTGGCCCATTAGGGCCAATTACATTTTAAAGGCCCAATAATCATATTTGGACCTTATGGAAATGGTTTTAGGCCCAATTGGATCTAGCCAATTATCTTAAACCAAAATGGCCCAACCAAGCTCATTAAGCTCAAATACAACATTTTTAGCCCAATTCCAAATTAAGCCCAATTAATTAAATTCTAATTTTCAAAATTTCACAATTTAATTAACTAAAGTGTAATAGCCATAATTAATTAGTTAAATTAATATTTCCAAAACACCAATTACACTAATTAATCATGCTTTAATTAATCAACTTATGTCCAACACAAATTGAAGCAAAATCAATTCCAACATGCTTCCTAAGCTCTCGGCAATATGGCAATTTTTTTCATCAATTTTGATTTCAATCCAATTAAATCACAAATTAATTTATCCATGTATTTTAAACACATCCAATTGTCTAAAATTCAAAATCACCAAGAGCTATCCTAGGGCATCACATTCGGCCAAGGCACTAAAATTGGGGAAAATTAATCCAATTAATTTTTCACAATCCAACAATGTACAAATCCAATTTAACATCATCCAACCTCAACCAAATCATCAATTTGATGAAATCATGCTCAAATCACAAAATCCCAAATTAAAGTTTAAGAACCCTAAATTTCAATTTCATGCTCAATTATGGCTCTGATACCATTGTTGGGTTTTCTAGATCAAACCAAGATCAAATTAAGCAAGAAATCATGTGAATACGCAAAGTAAGATGGCGGAAATACTCACTTTGATCGGTTGGATGTTGAAGAGAAGTTCAAAAAATCACCTCCATGGAAGTTGCTCCAAGCTTTCTTTGATGTATGTTGAGCTTCCAAGCTTTGAATCTTGAATTCCAAACTCATGGGAAAGGTTTCCCTATCACCTTTGTATAACTCTTTAGTGTGCTAGCACTTGGAAATTTTACAACAAAAATATTTCCTTTCCTTTGTGAGACTCTCGGCCAAGCCAAGAGAAGTGAGAGAGAGAGGTAATTCACGCCTAAGTGAGGGAGAGAAGAGTGAAGTGTGTTGAATTAATTTGATTTCCAAAAAAAACAAATTATTATATATCAAATCCAAGTTTTTGGTATTAGTCATTCCAAATGACAAAGTGTGAATTACAAGTTACCAAAAATCCCACCAACTTCTATCAACCAAAAGTTGATAAAGTTGACTAGTGATTTGATTTATGTGTGGCCCCACTTTAATTCAAAATCCGAGTGGGTCCTCAAACACGTTCCGGGCTCGGGTTCGCTAATTCCGAAATAACGAATTTTCCGTTGCGACGTAATTAAATCAAATTTAATTAAATAATTATGCCTAGCAAGATTACTATTCATGCCGCTTGCAAATTAATTATAAATTAATTCGTTTGCCCGAATTAAAATCTAATTTTAATTCCGCGTCGAAATCTATTTCGTTTAATATATCGAATTTATTATTTTATCGATTAATTCCAAATTAATCGTTCTCTCTTTTTAAATAGTATTTTATCCCAGATAAAATCTCTCCGATATTAATCCTAGATTAATTTTCTCTCTCTTCCAATTAATCCCAGATTAATTATGTCCGAGTCATACGTCATCGATGAATCTTCGGGAAACGACCCATGAGATCCCTGGATATGTTGGCAGTAAATCCGGTCATCGGAATATCCGAATACGTGCGTACCTAGTACCACGTTCTTACCGATTTACAAGACATGGTTGGCTTCTAGCAAAATGTCATGCCTCCCCAATTCTCCAGAAATATTCTTTTAAGGAATATGTAATCTGTGTCAGGCGTAGTATACGTAGTATTGCGTATTGCGATCCAGTATCGGATGTCACATGCTAGGCCTGGGGCTTGAATTGTGTCTGCCCCGTATGAAGTATATATCAGATCTCTAGTAACTAGTCTCTATAATCGAATAAACATGACCTAGTCATATTATCCCGATGACTGCAGTACTAAAGAGTACTAGTTCTGTATCCTGCGTGATCATCATCTCCATATGACTGGAGTGATACTTCCATCTTGACATCACACCCAATACACTACGATTCTCAATATACCCAGAAGAGGTGTACGTAGAACCTGTTAAAGCCCCAGACAACCAAAACCAAAGTATATTGATTGTCATAAGTATTAGCGATGCAAGTCTCAGGTTAAGACCAAATACACCTACCCTGATTCGGACTTCCATAGACACATAGCCATACTACCAATGGAATTCTGAGGGGTCTATCCAGAGCGAAGCTGTTTCCGTACCATCGGTAAACACAACCTCCTATTACACTTGCATGAGTATCCAATACCCAAATATATGAGAACTATGTCGTTATGCTCCCACAACGCGCACAAGTGCAATACTAGTATATTCCGTATTATCGATGTCCAATCTCGATAATACTATGACTAGGGATATTTTAATGATTAAACCTTAGTGGATTAATACTGTCTCATATCTTATTAATCCGGAACTAATCATATGGACTTTTATCATTTATATATCCCGGTAATCCAATTACAAATGATAAAAGAGCAATTTCCTTTGTCAGATAGTTAATTTGTACAACGACACCATGTTCCGTACAAATAGTGATGTTATGGGTCATAATTGTCCAACACCTACCCTGATTCGGATTCCCATAGACACATAGTCATACTACCAATGGGATTCTTATGGGTTATATCCAGAGCGAAACTGTTCCCGGTCCAACGGCTAACATAACCTCTTATCACACTTGCATAAGTATCTGATACCTAAATATATGAGAACTATGACGTTAAGCTTCCATAACGCGCACAAGTGCAATACTATTCTATTCCCCATTATCAATGTCCAGTCTTGATAATACTACGACTATGGATATTTAATGATTAAATCGTTCGTGGATTAATACTGTCTCATATCTTATAAATCCGATTTAACAATATGGACTTTTATCATTATATATATATAATATAATATATATATATATATATATCCAAGTAATCCAATTACAATAATGATAAAATAGCAATTTCCTTTTGTCACATAGTTAATTTGTAAAAAAATACAATGTCTTTTTACAAATAGTGATGCTATGGGTCATAATTGTCCAACATAAATAACATGTAAAATTTACATGAAAGTAATTCGTCCTCATGGCCTAACATGACAAAAATATACATAAGTGGACTCTTAACTCTGTGATTCCTAATAACCGCAGCCAGTATCCATCTTTTTCAAAGCTAATCCTTTGCTTACATGAAATCCTGCATCACAAAATTTGAGTAATGGGGGAGTAAGTTGCATGAACGACATAATGAGTGAAAATGTAATATGAAAGTAAAAACTTACAAATAAATGATTTGCATAAATAATCTCTTTAGCAATTTAGAATGTTGAAGATATAAACTTACAAAGTTATGGACATATACCGTAGATCATGAAACATGAATCATAAATCTTGAAAAATTGAACTGTAACTATAAATTGAAAATTAAAAACATGACTTGAAAGCTATATACATGACTTGAAACTGTAAACTTGAATTAAATATTGTAATTATCATTATAATTGTAATATGTAGATTGCAAATATGACTGAAACTGTGTAACGTGAAGTTGTAAACATGATTGAAATCTGTGTCATGAATTGAAAACTGAAGCACAAAATGAAAACATAATCAAAATGTGAAACTGTAGACATGAACTGCAGTTGATAACTTAAACTAAAATCTGCAAATATGATCTGAAATTATAAACTGTAGACATGAAAAACAAATAAACTCTAAAAAATATATTTGCAACAATCGGGATTGAGATGTCTCCCCCGAATCGCCTTATGTACCGGGATTCGGCCGTCTCCCCGCATACGTTTGCATATGTTAAAAGTCATGAAAAACATCACCAGTATCATAACTTGGGAGCATGAAACCTACTTAGCGGGATCTAACACCGAGTAAGCAGAGGAACGTGAACATGAACGTGAATAAGCCTAAGAGGGTTTCCAAAGAACCATTAGGCGAGCTGAGCTGAACATACTCACTAAAAGAAACTAGAGATTACCGACCGAATATTCAGTCGGTAATCTAAAAACTTCAGTCGGTAATCACGATTATCGATTGAAAATTGGCTGAATATCTTCGGTTCGTATTTGCATCGTCGGTGGTAAATTACTAATCGAAATAGCAGCAATCGCTAACTTACTGATCGAATTACCGACCCACTATATTTCGACCCGTAAAATTACCGACCGACCGAATGAATAAATAAATAGATTTTACCCATCGAATTATAATTTAGATGGTAAACTGACTGTATTTAAAAATAAATTATGGGATCTACCATATGCCCTACAAGAACGGCCATGGGTGGGCCCCACACCTTGGCCTTAGTACCACTCAAGAGCAAGCCTGGACTAAACCCACACAATGCACATTTAATTCTACAAATTGATGTAATTAATGTGCCTTGAACCCTTGACCTCAAGATTGAATATGTAACATAGTTGCCACAAGGTAATGGCATATTTCTTATTATAATATGTAAAGAATATATATATATATATATATATATATATATATATATATATATATATATGTGTGTATGTGTAAGTTAAAATAATAATAATAACAGTAATATTTTATATATTTTATTTTTATTTTTATTTTACTGATCGATGGTTATTCGGCCGGTAAAATGACTAATTTTTTCATTTTTTTTTATAATTAATATTCTTTTAGCAACCGAATGAATATTTGATCGCTATTAATTATCAATTACCAACCGAAATTTTTGTTGGTAATTGTTGGCGACATAAATTGGCGCCAAATTAATCTTCTACATCGTCAGAAATATTTCGGTCGGTAATAGGTCAGTAATTGGTCAGAAATTATTTTTATCCTTTTCGATCGATATTCGGTAGTTAAATACAAAAAAATTACAAATCGAAATAGTTGGTAGTAATATCGGTCAGTAATTCCATATTTTCTTGTAGTGACTCGAGTTATTGTAACTGTTGTGGAACCTACATTGTGGGAGCTTATCGTCACATAAGTATGAAAATGTGAACATGAACATGAGCATACTCGAGCAGTTATACTTGTACTTGTATATCTGCTACATGAACGTGAGCATACTCAATTAAATACTTGTACTTGTAAACATGTAAATCACATATAGTGTAGAGTATAAAACGTAAACTGTAAATCTTGAAAATCATGAACTATAAATTATGTACATCAGTTATAAACATGAAACATAAACAATAAATCATGAAACATGAAAACGTAATCATTAACTAAGGATTGTCCACATATACTGTAAACATGTAAAGCATGAACATAAAACATATAAATCATGAATTGAAAACATATTATGTGAAAATATAAACGGTAAACATGACACATGGAAATTGTAAATTGAAAATTTTAATCTTCGACTACAGACCAAAAACATAAAATGTAATCATAAAATGTGACTTGTAAATCATGAAAGATTGACCGTTAAATATGACATGTAACTATAATTCATGATCCGGAACCTGTAAATCATGAACTGTAACTGTAGAATATGACTCATAACTATAAAACATGATATGTAAATTATGAAACATAAACTGTAAATCATGACACGTGAACTATAAATCATGAAACGTAGATTGTAAGTCGTAAGTCGTAAACTATTTTGTTAAAATCATGAAATATAAATCGTGAATCAGGAAAATAGGTTATAAAACATGAAGTATAAAAACATAATCATAACTGACATGAAAGCTGTGAGACACAAATATAACATGGACTATAAATTGTAAAATCATAAATTATAACATGATTTGTAAAATGTAAAGTATAAGATATAAATGGTCACGTCAGACATAAAATCATGGACTGACTTGTGAGCTGTAATCATAACATCAAAAATGAAAATCATGAACTAAAACATGTCACTGAAAACATAAACTAAAATATGTAAATTGAGAAACATAAGCTGAAATCATGAACTATGACTTAAAATTCATAACACATAAACTCAAAACATAATCTGTCGATTGAGGGCTAGAAACTGTAAGGCATATACTACAAACCATAAGACATGAGCTGTGACAATAAAGCGTGAACTGTACTGTAAAATATGAGACACTGACTGTAAAGCATGAATTATACTGTAAAATATAAAACACTGACAATGAACCATATAATAATAACAACAACCTGCAAAGCACTGATTATAAGTTATAAAATATTTTAAGTATGAAATCGTAAGAGATAACATTCACTCAATGATTTGGATTTAACCAAACGTATTCATGAAGTTGATGGCGATTGTAATTCATGACGTTAGTTTATAATTGATAAACCTGTATTAGATTAGCAAGTACGAAATAATTCTCGTACAATAAATAAAAATACGATATGCATGTACATGCAACCTAACTGGAAAAATTAATATGTTTAGATTGCTTACGAATTTTATGGAATCTAATTCGGAGTTATGCAAGTCAAGATATCGAAATTCCAAAATCTTCCTTATAGCTAGAGGTTTGCTGTTTGATGCTATACCTTGTCGCTAATGAATTCGGGGATAATATTTTAAGCATGTGACTTCCTATGTGTCTAGTTTACATGGATTTTTATGGATCTCGATTTTGACTTCTGAAACTCAAATTATAAATGAATCCTTAAGTGTTGTTCAGGAAAAAAAGAATGTAGTGATTGTACGGCAACTACATTCAAAAACTCGGTTTAATTTTGTCTCTGATCCAAAAGTTTTGATTTTTATATATGTTGGTCCATATTGTGTCTAGTTGACTCAATATTTTATGGTTCTTCAAACAAACACCTAGAACTCAAATTATAAGTAAAACATTACAACTTATCCAGAATGTGCTGCAAACTGAACTCACTACCCATCTTATCCAATTCACTGCCCTATTTAATCCACTTAATTAAGCCCTTACTGCCATACATCCTAGCACAATAGCTACATGTTTCCATGCATAAAAAACAATCTAAAATTGGTCCCTTGACTGCCATAATTACACCCCAACACTAGGTCATCGTTTCTAAGCATGTTAATGCTTGAAATCCATCATCTACAACTCCATCATCCCTACTAAGCTCTCCTAATCACAACAAAACCATTCAAACCTATAATCACTAAGTTTTGGCTACCATACTGATGAGTGGTAATTATATCACTATTTCCCACTCATTTAACTTAATATTTTGTATAGTTTCTTTAGTTTTGTGAATATTTGATGTGTTTTGTGTTATTTTGTAGATAAATAAAGTTTCAGGACTCTCTGGAGGTGATTTGGGGCCAAAATAGTGAAAAAACAGACAAAAGGGAATTTTCGTAATTTTGCGCGTCGTGATGCACAAGCCCTTGGCGTCGTGACGCCTAACGTACGTCGATCCATGCTAACGTGCGCCAGGTCCACATGTCAGAATATGAGAAGTTTGATTTTGCTAATGTGCGACGTACCACGTGTCACCATCACAGCCGGTCCGCTAACGTGCGTTGTGCCACATGTCATCATCCTACGGTGCCGACAATCGCCATCGCCACGTGTCACTCCACGTATGAGCAATGTCATCATCCACATCACCAGTTGACCGAGTCAACATGCCACGTCACTACCACATCATCATCAGTCAATCACAGCGTGCCACGTGTCATCATTCTATGGTGCCAACAATCACTATCGCCACGTGTCGCCACGTCAGTGCCACATCATCACCACGTCAGCATAATCATTGAGTTGCTAGCCGCCTTGCCACGTGTCACCTTATCACCTTATCCATAATGCCACGTGGCAAATAAGAATTTGAGCTGACCCGAGGCCTATAAATTTAGCTCGAGGTTTTAGTTTTAGATGTACCTTCCTCTCTGAATTCTCTGATGTAAATAGGGAGTTTTCTATCTAGTTTCTTTTAAATTTTAGTTTTGTAATTAATTTTAATTACGTTCTGTAATAATAGTAATTTACTTGCTTTACTTTTACAGTTTTTACTATTCAACCATGAGGAGGTAACTTCCCCCTGCTATGGTGAAAGATAATTCTTTTACTATTGCTATTTAGATTAATCTCCCTTAATTATAATATATTCACTATTTAAAATTTGACTTAAAAAGGATACTGCTATATTGGTCGGTTGGTAATTTATTTTAAACTGGTTTAAAACCGACTAAGCAAGGATACCGCCAGATTGGTCGGTTGGTAATTAAATTTTCTTACCGCCTATATGGCAGGTTTGTTTTGGTTCCGCCTTTATGGCTGGTTGGACTTAATTTGACTTAATCAGGTTACCACCTATATGGCTGGTTGGTAAAATAATCACAAGTTAACATATTATATTAAGGGAGATATCTAAATTAGTAGTAGTAAAAGTTGATTCTTTTACCTTAGCATTTTATTTTATTGTAATTTACTTTTCAACTTTTACTTTACCGCAATTACTTTTCAGCATTTTTACTTTGTCTTTTACTTTTAAGTTTTTACTAGCCATAGTTATGTGTCGTAACTAAGTTAGTTATCTGGGGTTGTGATGAATTCTAATATCACCGGTTTATAAGGGGTTATTTTATAGTTTGGGTAATTTAAGGTTTACTTATTAAGTCTTAAGCTTAATGCATCTTGTTAATTGGCCACTAATAAGATTGTTCTGGTAAATCTAAAATAAACTTGACAAAGGAATTTTAGGTTTCAGCCTTAGACTTAATAGCCCACGATCTTCCTTGAGGATAGATAACCCTTTAATAGATTTCCTTACATGATAGACATATACCTGTCGGACGGGGGTAGCCATAATTGGAACTTAAACTTAATGAATCCAGGTAATTTGGTTGACATAGACATATGGTTCAATTGGGTTATACTGGGTATTTACGTCTGACCATCGACAGAGGCTTTCGCATAATTTAGTGTTCCAGGTTAGTAAACTGATTTATTACACAAACATGAAATAACCACTTCATCTTTTAAAAGATCTTAGAAAGATTCACAACCCTAAATAGTTTCATAATATTGAATTTTCTTAAAACTACTTTCATGCAATTTTATTTACTTGTTTTTAAATTCAAAATCATCACCATTTCAAATCAATCAATCAACCTGTTAGATACTAGTAATCATTTGACCTCATAAAATTAATAGATTAGGTATTAAGTCCTCGTGGGATCGATACTTTTTATACTACTTGAACGATACGTGCGCTTGCGTTATACGCCTGTGATTACGCACTGGTCAAGTTTTTGACGCCGTTGCCGGGGACTTATTTATCTTTCATTATTAGTTTTGAGGTTAGATACTTTTACTTGTATATAATTTCTTTTTACTTGTTTTTGTTTTCTTGTGTTTCAGGTTCTCAGATCCTTCATAAGATGAACCAGAAGCTTTGAACTCCGACCGCTTGACCCAGAGATTGAAAGAACCATTAGACAGTTGAGAAGGGAAAGGCGATAAGGCCAAGAAGCTTTAGTCAACAAGGAACCTGAACCTTTGAACGTTGCACCACTAATTCCCATTCGAGACAGAACCATTCCGGTGGTAGATGGCCTCATTTCTTGTATTATACTTCCTCTCTTACCAGAAAATGCGGGTGACATCAAAACATTCATTCAGATGATTCAGCAGTCAATTCAGTTTAGGGGGAATGCAACTGAAGATCCTAATGCCCACATCAGCAACTTCCTGGAAGTTTGCGGTACTTTCAATTACAACCGATGAGCTGAAGAAGCAATGAGACTGTGGGTTTTTCCATATTCCTTGAAAGACAGAGCAAAAGCTTGGCTACACTCATTACCAGCTGGTTCCATCACAACTTGGAACACTCTAGCACCAAATTCCTTGCAAAGTACTTTCGACCAGCCAGAACTGTAAATTTGAGAAATGACATCACATCCTTCGTGCAACAAGATTCAGAATCCATTTACGAAGCTTAGGAAAGATTCAAAGATTTACTCCGGAAATGTCCTCACCATGAAATTCCAAAATGGCTTCAAGTCCAAACTTTCTATAATGGACTTTCTAGAATAATGAGAACCACAATTGATGCTGCTGCTGAAGGAGCTTTGATGGCAAAATGAGAAGATCAAGCCTGGGACCTAATCGAAGAAATGGCCAACAACAATTCTTTGTGGCCAACAGAAATGAGCATGATCCAGAGAATTGCAGGAATTTATGAAGTTGGAGCCAATACAGCAGTCGCCAAGCTGGATCAGATATGCAAATTCATTGAGACTCTCAGCACTCAAAGCAACATTGGAGCCACAAGTTAACCATATGGAGGAGCACCAGAACCAAACCAACTTGAAGAGATGGTGAATTATGTCAACAATTTCAACAGACAGTGGAACAATCCATATTCCAACACCTACAACCCATGGTGGAGGAATCACCCCAATTTCGTACGGAGCAACAATTCAGGGCAAAAGAACTACCCACCACCTGGATTCCAACAACCAAATAAAAGCTAGGAGCATGAAAAAGAACCAGGAATAATAGAAGTGCTGGCCCAATTGAAGAAGCAAGAAGCAAAATACGATGCTTTAGCATCTATGGTTCAAAATCAAGTAGCATTGAATCAAAGCCATTCAACCTCTATTAAAGCACTGGAAAATCAAATGGGACAATTGGCCAATGCTCAGAGTTACAGACCGCCAGGTAATCTTCCCAGCAACACATAACCAAATCCAAGGAATCGAGGGAATGAGCAATGTCAAGCCATCACCTTGAAAAGTGGTACTGAAATCAACAAAGATGTTTGAATCAAGGCAAAAATTGAGGAAGTTTCAAAAGATGCAGTGCCACAGATGGAGGAAAAATAAGCAAAGGAAAAAGAAAAAGATTAGATCACTCCACCTCCACCTTTTCCACAACAACTTCAGAAAAATAAACTGGACAAGCAGTTTGCTCGATTCCTGGAGGTGTTCAAAAAGATGCACATCAACATTCCATTTGCAGAAGCCTTGGAACAAATGCCCAGCTATGTAAAATTCATGAAAGACATTCTTTCACGAAAACGAAGATTGGGAGATTACGAGACAGTAGCATTGACAGAAGAATGCAGCGCCATCATTCAGAGGAAGCTTCCCCCAAAGTTGAAAGATCCTGGCTGTTTCACCATTCCTTGCATCATATGAGAACATAACTTTGGTAAGGCTTTATGTGATTTAGGTGCAAGTGTTAACTTGATGCCTTTTTCTATTTTCAGGAAACTGCAGATTGGAGAAACAATGCCCACTTCAGTCTCTCTACAACTTGCTGATAGAATGCTCGTATTTCCAAGAGGCGTAGTTGAGGATGTGCTGGTCAAGGTTGACAAATTCATTTTCCCAGCAGATTTTATTGTCCTTGATATGGAGGAAGACACAGACATGCCAATCATCTTTGGGAGACCATTCTTGGCTACAGGTCGAACCATTGTTGATGTACAAAAAGGAGAATTAACCATGATGGTACAGGACCAAGAAGTAACATTCAATGTTTTCAAGGCCATGAATTTCCCAGATGATGAAAAGAATGAGGAATGTTTCAGACTTGATGTGATACACAGTACCATTCAGAACTCCAATGCAATGCAAAGTTCTACTGACAAACTTAAAACATGTCAATTGCCTGTGGAGCCTGAAGATAAAGCGTCTTTTGCACTGAAAAAGCCAATTCTTGCACTACACGCAACATAAGATAAAAAGTTCCACCAGCTCAACGAATTGGAGGAATTTCACAATCAGCCTTTTGAGGATGCCAAATTGTACAAAGAAAAAGCCAAGAAGAGACATGATGAGAAGTTAGTGCGCATACAACTGGAACCAGGGAAGAAGTTACTGTTAAACAAATCAAGGGTGAAATTTTTCCCATGGAAGCCAAAATCACGGTGGTCAGGTCCATTTGTGATCACAAAGGTTATACCAGACAGAGCCGTTGATATACATGATCCCGACTCCAACAAAAAATTCAAGGTTAAAAATAAGCGTGTTAAGCACTACTGGGGAGAATCATTTGAGCGACAAAAAGAAAGTGTCACACTTTCATATTTAGCCTAACTTTTGAGAAGTCACGTCTAGCTGACGACGTTAAACTTAGAGCTCGCAGGGAGGCAACCCATGCAATTTGTGTATATATTGTGATGTGGTGTGATTTCATTTTGTGGGTTTAGTTTTCGCAGGTTAATTCATTTCAGGATGGAAGAAGTTCTCGCAAATCTTCACAAGCAATTTCCTTCTCTCCCTCAAAAATCTCTGATGAAAGTCTACAAAGCATGCTTGGAACGAATGAGGTTACTGATGATCAAAGGTATTCCAACTGACATTCATTATATTATTGAAGCACGGGTCTGATTGACAGGTGAGTCTTCTGACTCTTTTATTTCACATCTGTCTGGTTTAGGAAAGAGCACCTATGCTAAAAAGAGAAGACCCAAAAGAATGTGTGTTTGTTATAAATGTGCTCGTATGTTTTGTGATACTCGTTGTCGTTCTTTAGGAATGGTGTCTGATAACCGCGAAGATAAAATTAATTTCATTAGGGATGGCTTGAGTAAGGAGTCTTTGGATGATATATCTAAAACTCTTGAGACGCATCCCAATGGATATGTGTATCACAAAATTCGTGTGTTATATGCATAATTCCAAAAGGAAAGACAACAGTTAAGTCTTGGGAATCTGACTCAAAAAGACCATGTTTGCCAATTTATAAGAAAATTGGATGGGAAGCTTGTCCCTGACGCATAGACGTCAATCAAGCCGCTACTTTTCTTGTACATATTATATCTCTTTGTCTTTTCCTAATAATTGTGATTTGTTTTGTTGTTTTCTTTTATTTTCTCCGACAGGATCCAGACCTTTTTTACTATTACGATTTATTTTACTGTTAACTAATAATTGTCATTTGGCAGGTACTAGTGCTATTATTTTACTCACCCTTTTCAGGTGTTATAAATTCAACTCATCATTGCACTTTTGAAGACATCCAGAGTAAAACATGGAAGCCACTTCAAGAAGACGAGTTGAAAACATCTGTGTGTTTTGCGGTACTAGTGTTGGTGTTAAGCCACAATACGTAGAAGCAGCACAGGAATTGGGTCGAGTCTTAGCTGCAAGGAATATGCACTTAGTATATGGCGGAGGCAATCTTGGACTAATGGGGATCGTTTCAAAGGATGTACAGGAAGGAGGCAGTCACGTTTTGGGAATCATCCCAAAACCCTTAGCGAAGGCAAATCTTATTAGACCATCAAACGGAGAAGAACTAATTATGGCAGGTATGTCTGAACGACAGGTAGAAATGATTAATCGTGTTGATGCTTTTATTGCTTTGTCAGGTGGCTTGGGTACATTGGAGGAAATTTTTACACTATTATCTTGGGCGAACCTGAACATACACCAGAAACCGCTTGGACTGTACAACGTTGAAGGATTTTATGATTTTCTTTGTGTGTTTCTTGATGATGCCCGGAGAAATGGGTTCGTGTCAAAACCTTTAAAAGAACTCCTCTTCACTGCCAGAACTGCTCCGGATCTAATTGACCAAATCTTAGTCTATGAACCACAAATTGGTTCGAAGACGATCGTGGTAAGAGGCGTCGGATTAATCTAGATCTTAACCTTTAACTTTTCGTGTAGAATTTCAGTTAACCAGGTACTATCTTCTAAACTCTTCTTCTACTGTTTAAGACATTGGGGAAAATGTCTCATTTAGGTTTTGGGGAGGGAATTAGTTGATCAGTATCTTATTTTTAGTTATGTGTTGTTTTTATTTTTAGTCTAAAATTTTTCGAAAATACAAAAAAAAAATTGAAAAATTTTCAAAAATTACAAAAATATTTTGCGTTTTTGTTTTTATTTTGACTAAAAAGGTGAAATTGGTGAGAGATAAGTGTGTAAGGAGTTTCCACTCCTGAGACGTATCTCAAACCTATTTCGGAACAAGTTAATTTTTGTTTATTTCCTTTTGAATTATTTAATTTGTAAATCCTCCATAAAATTGACTAAAATAGATCTTCATATGCTCAGTTGACAGGTATTATCAACATGCATGGTAACATACGGACATGAACTAAAATTGAAAAGTTTGTAATATTCAGTGCTCTAGTTTAATTGGAGGAAGCATCTATGAAAAGAATTGGAGTAAAAAAAAACGTCTGAGATCCGAGTTATTAAGTCTGTAAAGGTGTTTTAACACCTAGTGCCCTAAAGCCAACTAGTTTGAGAGTCACTGGCCCAAAGCTCGCTACATGGATCAAGGATGTTGCAAAAATATATATATATCTGAAGTCTGAGTAATTAAGTCTGTAGGGGTGTCTTAACACCTGGTGCCCTAAAGCCAACTGGTTTGGGAGCCACCGACCCAACACTCGCTACATAGATGGAAGATATTGTATATAAATAAAAAAAATCAAAAATCAAAGAAAAAAATCAGAAAAATCAGAAAAAGTATTCCATTGCTACAAAAAGGTGTGAATTCTAATAAAACTTTAGGACAAAAATATTACTCTCTTATCAAGTGCACTTTTGACTGTTGTGGGTAAAAATGAGTTGTTTAATATTTTATTGGCTTGTATATGGAGAATGGTAAATATAATCGGAGAATTTACTTATTCAGTAATTTAAAAAGGAAAGAAAACAACTAGTGACTTGGAGTAGAAGTTTCACCCGATTAGTCACTAACTTCTTTATTCTCTTTTCTCTTGTCTTTTTGCTTTTGTGTGCATTAGTTTCACTACCTTCTTACTTTTGTAAAATGTTTATGGGTATCATTGCTGTAAACCCTCACGAGACTACAACTCGTCCACTAGGGACACCTAGGGGTTTAAAGGCTTGTTGCATACGCTGAATGCATCTGTGATCCCTACGAAAGTGGCTTAGTTAAATTTTATTTTAAAGATGTTTATATTATTTTATTATGTGTTTTGCTCGAGGACTAGCAAAATGTTAGGTTTGTGGGTGTGATGAGTGGTAATTATATCACTATTTCCCACTCATTTAACTTAATATTTTGAATAGTTTCTTGCGTTTTGTGAATATTTTGATGTGTTTTGTGTTATTTTATAGATAAATAAAGTTTCAGGACTCTCTGGAGGTGATTTGGGGCAAAAATAGTGAAAAACGGACAAAATGCATTTTCATAATTTTGCGCGTCGCAACGCGCAAGCCCCTGGCGTCGTGACGCCTAATGTGCGCCGATCCATGCTAACGTGCACCGGGTCCATATGTCAGAATCTGAGAAGTTTGACTTTGCTAACGTGCGCCGTGTCCACATATTATATTAAAGAAGATATCTAAATTAGTAGTAGTAAAAGTTGATCATTTTACCTTAGCATTTTATTTTATTGTAATTTACTTTTCAGCTTTTACTTTACCGCATTTTTACTTTATGTCTTTTACTTTTAAGTTTTTACTAGCCCTAGTTATGTGTCGTAACTAAGTTGGTTATCTGGTGTTGTGATGAATTCTAATATCACCGGTTTATAAGGGGTTATTTTATAGTTTCGGTAATTTACAGGTTTACTTATTAAGTCTTAAGCTTAATGCATCTTGTTAATTGGCCACTAATAAGATTGATCTGGTAAATCTAAAATAAACTTGACAAAGGAATTTTAGGTTTCAGCCTTAGACTTAATAGCCCACGATCTTCCTTGAGGATAGATAACCCTTTAATAGATTTCCTTACAGGATAGACATATACCTGTCGGGCGGGGGTAGCCATAATTGGAACTTAAACTTAATGAATCCAGGTAATTTGGTTGACATAGACATATGGTTCAATTGGGTTATACTGGGTATTTACGTCTGACCATCGACAGAGGCTTTCACATAATTTAGTGTTCCAGGTTAGTAAACTGATTTATTACACAAACATGAAATAACCACTTCATCTTTTAAAAGATATTAGAAAGATTCACAACCCTATATAGTTTCCTAATATTGAATTTTCTTAAACCTACTTTCGTGCAATTTTATTTACTTGTTTTTAAATTCAAAATCATCACCATTTCAAATCAATCAATCAACCTGTTAGATACTAGTAATCATTTGACCTCATAAAATTAATATATTAGGTATTAAGTCCTCGTGGGATTGATACTTTTTATACTACTTGAACGATATGTGCGCTTGCGTTATACGCTTGTGATTGCGCACCGGTCACATAGCCATTTCTAGAATTATTGATTTTAACTAAAGCCATGCATATTCCATGATAAATCATCAATTTATATATAGGTAACCACTTTAACATACTCATTCATGCAAAATGAACCAAACTCAAACTTAGGTTTTCCATGGGTTCAAAATTGGAAGCTTGAAGATTCATGCTAGGGAACATAAAATCAACAGAGCAAGAAATGAAGACTTACAAAGCATGGAAGATTTCTTGAAGAATTGACAAAAGTCAACCCTTCGTGCTGTAATATTCGACCTATACAATGAGAAGAAATAAAAATTTTTGTAAGGTGTGTGTGTGGGTATCGTGAGACATGAAGAAGAAGGGGAAATATTGAAATAATTTATTTAGACCACAATAAAAATATTCTTACTAAATAAAATATTATTATAAATATGACACATGTTAAAATTATTACCCAATTTTCATCACTATGCATGTCAGCCGGAAAAATGCCCAATTTTGGCCTAGTTCTGCTCAGAATTTGGTAAAATGCTTAACATGAAATTTGTAGCTCTAGATCTCCGACGGTACCAAGATCATTGAAAAATGATACACGTGGCTCAAATTATGGCCAAAATATTAAAGACTGTGCAAGAATACAATTGAAATAAATAAGTGGTAAAATTGTAAAATTCTTTTGAGTTCTCGAGAAAGATTTCACGAACAATAAACTAGCTCACACATGATCATATGCTTAATAACACTTTCTGCATATAAGAATTGACCATTATAAACATGTTGTGGTAACCATAGTGTTACAATATTCTGAGTATCCATCCATAAAAGAGTATACCTTATATCTGGTAGTTGAATTTACCAAAGAATCTATAGTAGGCATATGATACTCCTTCTTGGGTGTCATAAAATTTAAGTTCCGAAAGTCAATACATATTCTCAACTTACCATTCTTTTTCCTAACTGGACGATATTGGATAAACATTCTACATGTCTGAACGTTCTAATGAATTTCACCTCTAATAAACGTTCAATCTCCTTTTTTATTTGAGGCAAAATATTAGGAGCGAACCTTCTAAGTGGTTGCTTATGAGGTTTATAATTCGACTTATAGGCAACTAGTGTTCTACTAAATTTCGATCTAAGCCAGGCATTTCCTCATATTCCCATGTAAAATAATCTTTATAATCTTTTAAAACAGAGATTAGTTTTTTACAGACCTCTGCATCTAGCACCTGACTGACGTAGATAGGGAGAGATTAGTTTTTTTATAGACCTCTGCATCTAACACCTGACTGACGTAGGTAGGGCGATTCTCCCCCTCATCTCTAAAATTGACCATTTCTAATGGATCTTGTTCTTTTCTGAAGCTCTTCTTTTGATGCTCATCCAACTTACCCTATATGTTTTCACCATGTCCTTATGAACTTCGTTATTCAAGATAATCAATCTTACAAGATTCTTCTTCTATCTGGTACTCCACATGTCATACCGCCAATTTCTCTCAAGGATAAAATCGCGGCCTACATACAAAATTCTAACTCATGTTCTTGATGATGAGCCATATATTTTTCTCGGATTTCTACAAGTGCGGCACATTCCTCAAGTTTCTTTGCTACCATCATTTGCTTTATTGAATTTTCAACCAATTACTAGCTCTTTATGTTAGTGTCCTACACATGCCCAAGGTCTCTAAACATTGATTCAAGTGTGAATAATCAAGATAAGTTTGCGGTATTAACTTACATTGAGCAGATGAGAAGTTCAAAACTTTCTTTGGATGATGGAAGCTCCAAGCTTTGTATTGAATTCCAAACTCAAGGGTGAGTTTTCCTATCACCTTTCTTTAGCTCTCCAAGTGCTAGCTTGAAAAAAATTTGAAAGAAAATTTTATCCTCCAAGGAGATGTGTGTTCGGCAATGTGAGGAAAGAGGAAGAGAGAGAATAGTTTTTGTGTTTTCCAAAAACATAATACAAACGTTTAACTTCCAAAGTTGGTTTAAGTTGGTTGTTGTGTGCATTAAGTAATCCAATTACTATTCCATCTACTTCTATCACAAAGTGACATGTGATGTAAGTTAATGGGTCCCACCAATTTTAAATTCCAAATTTATTTGGCTTACACAACACACTTTGGGCTCGGGTTAGTTTAATACAATTAAACAAAATTTCTGTCACGACGTAATGAAATCCAATTTAATTAAATAATAATGCCTAGCAAAATTATTACGAAAGTCGCTTACGAATTAATTCCAAATTAATTCGTTCGTCCGAATTAAAATACAATTTTAATTCCGCATTGAAATCTGATTTCAATTAATATATCCAATATATTATTTAATCGATTAATTCTAAATTAATCGCGTTCTCTCTTCTAGACGAATTTAATCCTAGATAAATTCTTACCGTAATTAATCCCAGATTAATTTTCTCTCTCATAATTAATCCTAGATTAATTCTGTTCGAGTCAAATGTCATTGGTGAATCTTTGGGACGCGACCCAAGAGATCCCTGGATATGTTGGCAGTAAATACGGTTGTCGGACTATCCAACACGTGCGTACCTCGTACCACGTTCTCACCGATTTACAAGACATGGTTGGCTTCTAACAAAGTACCGTGCCTACCCAATTCTCCAGAAATATTCAACGAGGAATATATAATCTGTATGAGGCGTAGTATACTAAGTATTGTGTAATACGATCCAGTATCAGATGTCACATGCTAGACCTAGGGCTAGAATTGTGTATGTCCCGTACGAAGCATATATCGGATCACTAGCAAGTAGTCACTGTAATCGTATAATCATGACTTATTCATACTATCCTGATAGCTGCAGCATTTAAGAGTACTAGTTTTGTATCCTGCGTGATCATCATCTCCATATGACTGAAGCGATACTCCCATCTTGACATCATACCCAATACTCTACGATTCTCAGTAAACCAAGAAGAGGCATACACAGAACCTGTTAAACCTCCGGACGAACAAAACAAAAAGTATACTGATTTTCGCAAGTATTAGCGATGCAAGTCTCAGGTTAAGACCACATACACCTACCCTGATTCGGATTCCCAAAGACACATAGTCATACTACCAATGGGATTCTGAGGGGTCTATCCAGAGCGAAGCTGTTCCTGGTCCAACGGCTAATAGATCCTCCTATCACACTTGCATAAGTATCCAATACTTAAATATATGAGAACTATGTCGTTAAGCTTCGATAACGCGCACAAGTATAATACTAGTCTATTACGTATTATCGATGTCCAATCTTGATAATACTACTACTAGGAATATTTAATGATTAAACCGTTCGTGGATTAATATTATCTCATATCTTATTAATCCGGTACTAATCATATGGACTTTTATCATTTATATATCCAAGTAATCCAATTATAAAATGATAAAATAGCAATTTCCTTTGTCACATTGATAATTTGTATAAAAACACCATGTCTTTTACAAATAGTGATGTTATTGATCATAATTGTCCAACAATCTCCCACTTGGCTCATAGCCAATCACACAAGTATCTAACACCTGAACTATGTACATGTCGCTCAAACTTTTGCCAAGAAATAGCTTTCGTCAGCGGATCTGCACTGTTATCATCTGAAGCGATCTTTATGATTTTTACATCACCACGATGTATGATCTCGCGAATCAAATGGAAACGTCGAAGAACATGCTTGGATTATTGATGAGACTGCGGTTCCTTAGCCTGTGCTATAGCCCCGTTATTGTCACAATACAAAGGTACGGGCTCAGCTGCTAACGGAACTACTCCTAATCCAATTAGGAATTTACGGATCCAAACTGCTTCTTTTGCTGCCTCAGCTGCAACAATATATTCCGCTACTGTTGTTGAATCGGCAACAATCTCTTACTTGGAAGATTTCCAGCTCCCTCATCCGTTGTTCAAACAAAATATGTACCCTGATGCGACGTAGAGTCGTCTTTATCGGTTTGGAAACTTACATCGGTGAACCCAGTCACCTCAATTTCTCCATCTCCATAGACTAAGAAAGCAGCCTTAGTTCCTCTAAGGTACTTGAGGATGTTCTTAACAACAATCCAGTGACCACCACCTGGATCGGCCTGAGAGCGACTGCACATGCTCAAAGCATACAAGACATCAGGTCGCGTACATATCATGGCATACATGATCGATCCGACTGCGGAAGCATACGAGATCCGACTCATGGTATCTCTCACATCTTGAGTTTTAGGACACATGTCCTTAGATAGAGAGACGACATGTGACACTAGAAGAAGCCCCTTCTTAGACTGATCCATGTTGAATCTCTTCAACACTTTGTCAATGTACGAGCTCTAGGAGAGTCCAAGCAGTTTTCTGGATCTATCCCGGTAGATCCTTATTCCCATAATAAAGGCTGCTTCTCCTTGGTCTTTCATGGAGAATTTTAATGAAAGTCAAGCTTTCACCGATTGTAGCATGGGAATGTCATTGCCTAAAAGCAATACATCATTAACATATAGGACAATGAATGTTAATGCGCTCCCATTAACCTTCTTATATACACAAGAATCATCTTCGTTTTGAATAAAATCATATTCTTTTATGATCTCATCAAAAAGTTGGTTCCAAGAACGCGATGCTTGCTTCAATCCATAAATAGATCGATTTAACTTGCAAACCTTGTTTGCATGTTTTGGCACGACAAAACTGTCATGTTGTTGTATATAAACACCCTTCAAAAGGTTTCCGTTAAGGAAATCGGTTTTGACGTCCATCTGCCATATTTCATAATCGAAACATGCAGTAATAGCAAGCATTATCCGAATGGATTTAATCTTGGCAACACGTGAAAAATTTTCATCGTAATCGACACCATGTCATTGACGATACCCTTTTCACTACAAGCCAAGCTTTATACGTTTGTATGTTGCCATCCATGTTTGTCTTCTTCTTGAAGACCCATTTACAACCAATAGACTTAACGTCTTCTGGTGCATCAACTAGTGTCCAAACTTGGTTGGTATACATGGAACCTATTTCGGACTTCATGGCCTTTTGCCATAAAGCGGAGTCGATACCTTATATCGCTTCCTCATACGTAGCCGGCTCATTATCCTCAATAAGATTAATATCTACATGAGGTGAGATCAGAAACCCATACCTCTCAAGTTGTTTTTTGACTCTCTCCGACCTACGCGGTTCTTGTGTATTAGAATAGTCTCATCCATGATGAACTGTTTGTGTTCCGTGAGGGGGTCGGTGCCAGGAATAGTATCACTCTGATTTTCATCGAGTTCTACTTTCCTCCCACTTATCACTGCATCTATGAATTCCTTTTCGAGGAAAACTGCATGAAGAGCAACAAATATTTTGTTCTCTTGTGGGTTGTAGAAGTAATATCCTTTGTTTTCCCTAGGATAACCTATAAATAGTCACTTATCCGATTTGGGTTCTAGTTTGGTACCATCCAAACGTTTAACATATGCCCAGTGTAGGCACTGCATTTTTACACATAAGTCCCTATGATGAGTCTCATTTTGGAGACACTACCTTTTAAGTCACGGAGATCACGGAAAACGGACATCGGAAGGGGGAATTCAGAATAAACAAGTTCATTATCTTCGTTGGTGCTGCGTTCGTTACTTCGTTCGAACGTCAGGCAGATTGCGGACGTTCGTGCCACGTCGAGGAGGCGTTCGAACGGTGTCGGTAATTCTGGTTTTGCTGCTAGCCTCACATCAAGCCCAATTCGCCCAAGCCTTGGCCCACACGCCCAAGCCCACTTAAAACACATATTTAACACATGTGTGAAATCAAAACAAATCTAAAAATCACATACCAAATTAAAAAGATATCATACCTAATCTAAACCAATCAAATATAATCATACCAAGTTAAAATCAATCAACCAATATATTATTCCCAAACTTAAAATATTGTATGCCTAATCAACATAAACTAAATATTCAACCTTCCCTATCTAGCCAAGATTTGTCCCCCCTCAATCTTTGACTTCCCTTATCCAACACCAAATCAAATCCCTTTCCTTGTCAAGCCTAACCCTTTGCCTATAAAAAGAACCATTCACCAACCTTCTCAACCCTAGCTAGCTCATACACATAAGATACACACAACTCACACAAATCAGAAGAGAAAAGAAAATAACCCCAAGCCTTCACATTAAAAGCACCATCATAACACACCAAGAGCCCTAGCCACTCAAGAAAATAACAAGAAAGAGTTCTCTTCACCCTCACTCTCCCATTGCTGAAATCATACCTTAAGATAGCAGCCCCTTTAACACTAAAACAAGTAGCCAATCACGCCCAAACCACCCCCTATACAGCAGCAAAATACTCTAAAAACATCCCCTACCTTAAAAATAGTAACATAAAATTGCATTCATAATCTTTAAAAGACTCACACAAGACCACACTAAAAACCCACACAAAAACTTGGAACAGTCCGTTGAAACGTCAAAACAGGTAACATGAACAGCGAGCAGCAAAACAGAGGCCGAACAGTAGCAAATCGGAATCAAAAGCAGCAGCAAAAGATGGAGAACGACAACCCAAAATAGTAAGACAACGAACGAGAAAAGTGAACCAGTGAACCGGAAGAGTTGCGGAGTATCCACCCTCCGACGATCGTGTACCATACATCCGAGAGGTGATTTAAAAGGTTAGACCTGAGGGCACTTTTTCATTAGTTTATACTCATTTTTTTTATCTTTGAATTCTATTCGCATGAGAGTTGTTTATGGATGCATGTTGTGGCTTGAATGAAATGGAAGAGTGTCGTCTCTTGTGGTAAATTGGATGGAAACCCAGACGTAAATTCCGTAGCCGAATCCGAATGGACGGTAGTGCGGTCTGTACTTGGGATACAACTCCACGTACCACTTGAGTAAACGGCACCTTCTCTTGTTTTGTGTTGCTTTCATTTATTTATTTTTCGTCACCTAAATTCTGCATGTTGCTTATTTATGCATGGTTCAATCGAGCGCATGGGCTTAGTAAGTGGAATGAAAGATCCCCTATGGGGAGGGGTTAAAGCCCTTTACCACGATGCTTTTCCGCGCCGGTTGATGTGTGTTCGGTTGGATGCAAGACACATTCAAATTGGACATACTTAGTTGAATATGATTGTCTTTATGTTTGTATGCATGATGTGATGTGACGCGCATGGGCTTAGTATGTTGGTCTAAAGGTTCTCTCTTTGAGAGATCAAGAGCCCCCAAAAGGCCACCTTTACGGCAGTACTTCGCCGCGCCCCTTTATTTTGTTGTTTATGTATTACGTCCCATTTCATGCATCAGGTCTGTTCCCGTTCGAACGCGTTTACGAACGCAACTCGAACGCGCATGTATTTTGCCTTATCATGCATCAGGTCTCATTTCCGTTCGAACTCGTTCACGAACGCCATACGAACGAGAGTATTCTGTTTCATTTCCGTTCGAACGCGTTATCAAATGCCACACGAACGCGAGCATTCTGTTTCATTTCCGTTCGAACGCGTTATCAAACGCCATACGAACGCGAGCATTCTGTTTCATTTCCGTTCGAACGCGTTATCAAACGCCATACGAACGCGAGCATTCTGTTTCATTTCCGTTCGAATGCGTTATCAAACGCCATACGAACGTGAACCTTCTGTTTACCGTTCAAACGCGTTTACGAACGCTACACGAATGCGCGCACACTGAACTGAGTCTGTCTTATCATATTCATGCATAATTGCCTCTTGGTTGATCTTTCTTGTGTTATATAGCCAACCGTATTATTTGTATTCCTGCATTTATCCATTCTATGTGTTCTTGGGATTATATTCAAGCATGATTAGGCTGTTAGCATGTTATTTGGTTAATAGGTTCATGAGATAGTACTCAAGCATGATTAGGTTGTTCTCAGTTTTCCATATCATAGGATTGAAATATGTTCATGAGATTGCCATGTGATGTTGCATGTTGTGATGAACTTGTTGATGTATGCATATGAATTTAGAAGCATGATATTTGGAAATAAATGTTATTTAAGCCTGGTTAAATTATTACATAAATCCTTTTATTACAAGTGACATAAGTAAGGGACCATTCCGAACCCAACGGTTTGAGGTTTTCCCTTGCGAGGGGTGAGTGCGGCCTTAAATCTCATTTTCCCGGTTCACACCGGGTGGCGACTCCATTACTCTTCGGTTTAGTCCCCCGTGGCTACTCCGTACTCCCAACTAGGCCGCGAGCCTAGGACAGAAAAGCGTCGCCCAGGTAGCTGTGTTCCCATACCCAGCATCCCCAAATCTTCAGGAATGAGAAACCCGGTTTCTTTCCTGTCCATATTTCATATAGAGTCTGTCCAAAAAACTTTGACGGAACCTTATTCAAAATAAGTATTGCATTGTTCAATGCGTATCCCCTGAAGGAAATTGGTAGCTTAGTGCGACTCATCATTGACCTTACCATGTCCAACAAAGTTTGGTTTCTCCGTTCGGACACACCGTTCAATTGAGGTGTTCCGGGAGGAGTCCACTGTGAAAGAATACCATGAAACTGATTGCTTAAGTATTCTCCACCACGGTCCGACCGTAATGTTTTAATACTTTTACCGGTCTATTTTTCTACTTCGTGTCGAAACTCTTTGAATTTCTCAAAAGTTTCCGACTTGTGTCTCATAAGATACACATAACCATAACGCGATGCATCATCCGTAAAGATTACGAAGTATTCATATCCACCTCTAGCTTGGCTAGACATGGGCTCGCATATGTCACTATGAACGAGGGCTAATAGCTCGGTGGCACGTACACTCTTACTATTAAATGGTGTGTTTAGGCATTTTGCCTAATAAACATGATTCGCAGACGTCATATGAATCAGGATCAAATCTTTCCAAGTATCCATTCTTCGAAGAGTGGATATATGAGTCTTGTTAATGTGTCAAAGACGACAATGCCACAAATAAGTCTCATCTGATTTACTCAGTTTGAGCCTTTTGTTTGTCATGATATATGTTGAGATTGTTTATATTCAAAATATAAAGACCGTTATTAACATCTGATGTACATATCAAAATATCATCTTTATATACAAAACACCCAATGTTCTGGAATACAAAGGTATACTCGCATCGGGTTAAACTAGATACAGAGATGATGTTTCTAATCAAACTAGGTACAAAATAACAGTCACCTAATGTAATTACATGCCCCGGGGGAAAATTCAAAACATAGGTCTACGACCAAAACAGCGACTCTCGTCCCATTTCTGACTCGCAGGTCGATCTCTCCTAAAGCCAGTCTCCTGCTAATTTGAAAATCAGGCACATAAGTACATATGTGAGTACCACATCCAGAATCAAAAATCTAATTTTTAAAACCAGTAGTGGACATGTTTATTTCAATAACAAACATACCTGAAGCCGGAGCCTTGCTCGCCTTCACTTCCTTCATGTGCGCCTTGTACTCACGGCAGTCACGCTTCCAGTGACCCCGTTTGCCACAGTGTAGGCAGAAATCTTGGGATATTTCATTTGTCTTCCTAGAAGACTGTGAAGATTTAGCCTTGCCCTTTTTTTCTTTTTCTTCTTCACACCCCCAGAAGCCTTCGGCCAAGCCTTCGGCCTTATGGGATGTCGAAGTAAGATGCGCCTCGCGCTTCTTGCCCTTCAGAAGCTCTGACTCTGCCTCTTTCAACATCGCCATCAACTCTCGAAGAGTCTTCTATTGGTTCATCATATTATAGGTCATGATGAACCCGCCCCAGTAGTCGGGCAGAGACTGTAAGATCAAATCTATAGAAGTCTTGACCTCGATGGTTATGCCCAGCTGACCTAGCTATTCGATATGAGTAATCATTTGTGACACATAGTGCTCGAAAGATGTACCCTCTGACATACGCGATCGAAAGAGCTTCTTTTGTAATTCGTACTTCTGATATCTAAGGTTAGATATGTTAAGATCCTTAAATTTCAACATCATGTTATAAGGATCCAATCATTTGTTCTGACGATGAAATTGAAGTGTCATTGCGACAAGCATTATGGATTGAGCGGTAAAGTTATCATGTCTACGAGTTTTCCAAAGCTCATGATCTACTACCCGCTCATGTTCGGGCTCAGGCCCGAGAGGTCTCTCTATAACATAGAGTAACTTCTCAGATCCCAGGACTATCCTGAGATTCATTTCCCAGTTTGGAAAATTGGAGCCATTAAAGACATTCTCGCCAATGATTATGTCTCTAACGCTAATCTTTCCAGCCATCTCGATTGTAATAGTCCAACTATTCAATCAACGATATCGGGTACACTCAAAATGTAATGGTTACTATAGTCCAACTATATAACCAACTACAAGTGGAGTAATGTCTTGTACAGTCTAACTGTTCAAAGAAAGCAATAAAAAATATTAGTCCAACTAATATAAATAAATATATATATAATATATATATATATATATATATAACGTGATATAATAATAAAAGAGCGTGTATTAGCGAGTATTAAATGAAATTGTAAATTTAATACTGGCCTCCCCCTATTTTTCGGCGAGCCTCTAACCCTATGTTGAGTACTCGAGAAACCTAGTTTCCTAGTTTGCTAGGATCCCGTTAAATAACACACAACCTTGACTTTGACTAACAAGCTATATGAAACTTAACTAGGTAGATCTCTAAGATCAATTGGATCCCATCCAATTCCTAGATCTGGTAGGTGGACCTCCAAATCAAAAACATATATCCAATATATTATCCTAACCTTTTCCTCTGAATCAACTAAGCATTGGATTTGGCTCAACAAGCTTAATGATTCCAATTAGGCGTGACCCATTGACAGTGGGAAAGCTTCGTAATCTACGTCGATGTACAGAAGTGACATTGACTTTGGCCAACAAGTCACAACTGCCCAAGACATGCGATATATAACAAAGCTTTCATGGTTCAAACACATCCGCGATGGACAATGATCTTGACTTTGGCCAACAAATCAAAGTCAATCTTGGATCTTTAGAGAGAACAACTCAATGGAAGGAAAACGCTTAATATAAAGTGATGGTGTTTTTCGTAAATTGGCAACCAATTTATTATCTTTGATTAGGTCTCATCATACATCCTTAAACATGCATTCTAAAAGCATAATAAGGCGCGATAAATTAATAATGATATGCAGATGGATATATAATACAATTTGTTCCTAGAACAAATCTCTCTCTTTCCTCTCTCCCGCTAGCACTTTACATTCTTCTACCCAATTACATAATACATAAAGAAACCTCATTTATATTTAAGGGAATTGGTGAGTAGAGAAATACAAAGAGATAAGCAGGTGAAGGGCTGGACACGCATTTCCAATTTCATAAATTCCAAATTTACAACAATTTCTGAAATTGCCCCCACCCATCTAATATCAATCTGATATACATTATTCATATAAATACATCCAAGTATTCATATAAAGCATGTTGTCAATCAATCTAATCCAATTAATTAATCTTTGATTAATGACCATCCAATGTTCATACAACGATTTGATTTGCCCGAGTCCAACTCGTTTAAGAATAAATACTAAAAGTATGTATTCTTGAATTATATCGAACTACAATTTTAAATCCAATTTAAATTGTATCCAATACTAATTCATGTTTAATTCCAAATTAAACAATTACACTTATAATAATGCCTTAAAGACTTGGATTCCAAATCCAATCCAATTGGGTCTCAAAGGCCCAATTAGCATCCAATGTCAATTCAATTAAAGTCCAATGGACTTTCAATTAATTCTTTAGGCATGGGTTTTGGCCATTATGGATCAAACCCAAAATGCCAAGGCCCAAATAGGAATCACCCTATGCCAAAAATCAATTTAGGCCCATTAGGCCCAATTAAATTATTAAAGGAGCCTAAAAGTCATATTTGGACTTTATGGAAATGGTTTTAGGCCCAATTGGATCCAACCCAATTGTTCAAAACCATACTTGGCCCAACCAAGCCCATTAACCCCAAATACAACAAATTAAATTAACATAATATTCCAAATATCTTATTAATTCAATTAAACTGTAATTAACACAATTAATCAATTAATCTAATGTTTCCAAAATACTAATTAATCCAATTAATCATGCTTAATTATTCCAATTCATGTCCAACACAAATTGAAGCAAAATCAATTCATCCCAACATGCTTCATTCACGTCAATAAGCAAGAAATCAACATTCAATTTTGATTTCAATCCAATTAAATCAACAATCAACATTCAATTTCATGCAATTAACATATCCAATTGTTAAATTCAAAAAATTACCATGAGATCTATTTATGGTTCCATTCGGCCATGACAAGAATTTTGGGGAAATTTTTTATCCAATCAATTTCGCAAATCCAATGATACACAAATCTAATTTATCATCATCTAAGCACAACCAAACAACCAATTTGGAAAAATTTATGCTCCAAGCAAAATCCCCAAATTAAAGTTAAGAACCTTAAATTCAAATCAAGTTTAGATTGACTCTGATACCATTGTTAGTGTCCTACAAATGCCCAAGGTCTCTAAACATTTATTCAAGTGTGAATAATCAAGATAAGTTTGCGGAATTAACTTACATTGAGCGGATGAGAAGTTCAAAACTTTCTTTGGATGATGGAAGCTCCATGCTTTGTATTGAATTCCAAACTCAATGGTGAGTTTCCATATCACCTTTCTTTAACTCTAAAAGTGCTAGCTTGAACAAAATTTGAAAGAAAATTTTCTCCTCAAATGAGATGTATGTTCGGCAATGTGAGGAAAGAGGAAGAGAGAGAATAGTTTTTGTGTTTTCCAAAAAACAAAAAAGTTTGACTTCCAAAGTTGGTTTAAGTTGGTTGTTGTGTGCATTAAGTAATCCAATTACTATTCCAACTACTTCCATCACAAAGTGACATGTGATGTAAGTTAATGGGTCTCACCCAATTTAAATTCCAAATTTAGTTAGCTTACACAACACACTTTGGGCCCGGGTTAGTTTAATTTAATTAAATGAATTTTCCATCGCACGTAATTAAATCCAATTTAAATAAATAATAATGCCTAGAAAATTATTACGAAAGTCGCTTACGAATTAATTCCAAATTAATTCGTTCCCCGAATTAAAATCCAATTTTAATTCTGCATTGAAATCCGATTTCAATTAATATATCCAATATATTATTTAATCGATTAATTCTAAATTAATCGTGTTCTCTCTTCTAGACGAATTTAATCCCAGATAAATTCTTACCGTAATTAATCCCAGATTAATTTTCTCTCTCATAATTAATCTCAGATTAATTCTGTTCGAGTCAAATGTCATTGGTGAATCTTTGGGAGGTGACCGAAGAGATCCATGGATATGTTGGCAGTAAATACGGTTGTCAGACTATCCGACACGTGCGTACCATGTACCACATTCTCACCGATTTACAAGACATGGTTGGCTTCTAGCAAAACATCGTGCCTACCCAATTCTCCAGAACAATTCAACGAGGAATACATAATCTGCATCAGGCGTAGTATATTAAGTATTGCGTAATACGATCCAGTATCGGATGTCACATGCTAGGCCTAGGGCTGAAATTATGTCTGCCCCGTACGAAACATATATCGGATCACTAGCAACTAGTCTCTGTAATCGGATAATCATGACCTAGTCATACTATCCCGATAGCTGCAGCATTTAAGAGTACTAGTTCTATATCCTGCGTGATCATCATCTCCATATAACTGAAGTGATACTCCCATCTTGACATCACACCCAATACACTACGATTCTCTGTAAACCCAGAAGAGGCGTACACAGAACCTGTTAAAGCTCCGGACGAACAAAACCAAAGTATATTGATTGTCGCAAGTATTAGCGATGCAAGTCTCAGGTTAAGACCACATACACCTACCCTGATTCGGATTCCCATAGACACATAGTCTTACTACCAATGTGATTCCGAGAGGTCTATCCAGAGCGAAGCTATTCCCGGTCCAACGGCTAATAGAACCTCCTATCACACTTGCATAAGTATCCAATACTTAAAAATATGAGAACTATGTCGTTAAGCTTCTATAACGCGCACAAGTGTAATACTAGTCTATTCCGTATTATCGATGTCCAGTCTCGATAATACTACGACTAGGGATATTTAATGATTAAATCGTTCGTGGATTAATACTGTCTCATATCTTATTAATCTGGTACTAATCATATGGACTTTTATCATTTATATATCCAAGTAATCCAATTACAAAATGATAAAATAGCAATTTCCTTTGTCACATAGTTAATTTGTACAAAAACACCATGTCTTTTGCAAATAGTGATGCTATAAGTCATAATTGTCCAACACTATGTTAGTTAAGAATTTGGAAGAACATAATTTATCATTCTGTACAATGATTCGGACCAGTCCGTAGTTGCATTCGTACATATAGTATTATGTAGATTTTCTTTCCATTGTGAACAATCTGCTATCTGTGTGTACTAATTCAGCTTCATCCTTCTGGTTCCAAAAGACTGATAAGGAATACATTGGCTCTCATGCCAGTCTCGTCTTAGGAGCACATTGTAACTGGTAGGTCCATCAATGACTCAGAACATGATTGCTTTAGTCATGCTTCCAGTTAGTATGTCTAATGGAACGACCTATCTTGCCATCATGGCTCCCCATTAAAGCTTATCAAAATAACTTCTGTTATGATCAGATCTGGTTGTGATTTTGTGAACTTCTTTAGCATTTGTATTGGGATGGCATTGATAGCTGCTCCATTATCGATTAATACCTTGGAAATAGACACTCAATTCACAGTTGCCTTTACGTATAATGGTCTGAGATGTTTTGTCATTTGTTATGGAGGTCTTAGGAATATCAACTTCTTGGCCAACTCTATTTATATGTTTTACTTATTCTTGTCATCATCCATTACTTAGAGCTTCTGTTTGTCTAAGTCCTAGCCCGAAGGCGGTAGGGGTGGCGTACTACTAGATGAAACCCCACAATCAAAACATCGGGTTGATTTTGCCCACTTTTCTGAACGCGGTACTCTCCGCCTTAATTTAGGCTTGTCGTACAATACATAGTATTGAAAATGTCATGTGACTTCTCCCAATGTGCCTACTACTAGATTTATTGCCTCATATAACTCCTCCAAACGTTGATTATGGGATATTCTCCTCATACGCGCTTCAGTACACAAATCAATCTCTTCTTCAATTTTAATCATCCCATCCTCTTGGTGCTCCTCTATTTCTTCTAGGGTAAAGGTTGATGATTCTGGTTCTTCGGTGTTGTAGACATCTTCCTCCATATTTTGAACTTCATCCATTTTTCATTCAAACTTTTAGTGTAATAGATAGTAGATAGCCACAACGGGTGTATGCTACCAAATTGGATAATGATAGGAGGTTCTCTAACATCTCATTCTCCATAGTTGTCATAACGATCAAACCTCATCTCCTCTCTGTATTCCAGAGTCAGTATAGTTTTTATGGGGATGTTTTCAGGCTTCTTTTCGACTGCCTTATCATCACATTCACTCACTGTAACACTTGACTCGTGCGAGCCTTTATGGCGGTTCGCTCTATACCTATAATGCATCATTTAGCCATAATTCTTTTAATATCATCTCAACTGTGTCATTGTCATCTCATCAATGGGAATTATCCTCCCATTTTATTTGTTATACGAATGCCACACATTGGACTTACGCAGTTGTGTTCGGAAAGTCCTAACATTCTTGATGAAGTTTGAATGTTGCCCATAGAACTTTTGGGCGAAGGTTCCTAGATGCCATACTCCCGGTGACATAATTGGCGGGGGTCTTGTTTCACAGGTTTCTTCCAACTCTTTCATCCATTTTAAGCTATTTCGATAATGAATACAGAATCTTTCTTGGTAGTTCCCCTTCCCCTAATGACTCATCCGTTCAAACACGTTAGGATATTGGTCGTCATTTCCTTCATCCAATACCAACGAGTTATAGTCCACAGTCATCTTGGCTTTTCTTTCGAACGTAGTTCGTCTTGACTCAATAGCATCTTGTAACACATTCCAAAATACAAGACAATTGTTAGTCAAGTGAGACCATGCATTATGCCATTTAAAATAATTTTTTTTATACCGAATTTTTTTAGGGCTCGGTAATAGATGTCGATCACTTAACCTAATTTGCTTATTTTTATACAACTAGTCAAATATAGCATCTACTTTGGTCACATCAAACTAGAACGATCTACCATTCTTACTTTCCAGAGCTGAATTATCATTTTCAACTCTTATTTCTAATTCGGGCAAGACCCTACATACATAACACTTCCATTTGACTAACTCAGTGACCGGCGTAAACACACATGTATAACGCAAGCGTACGTATCATTCAAGTAGTATAAAAAGTATCGATCCCACGAGGACTTAATATCTAAACTATTAATTTTATGAGGTCAAATGATTACTAGTATCTAATAGGTTGATTGATTGATTTGAAATGGTGACGATTCTAAATTTAAAAGCAAGTAAATAAAATTGTCGAAAGTAGGTTTTAAGAAAATTCAATATTAAAAACTATCTAGGGTTGTAATGTCTTTTAATATCATTTTAAAGATGAAGTGGTTATCTTAAAGTTGGGTAATATATTGATTTATTAACCTGGAACACTAAATTATGTAAAAGCCTCTTCCGATGATCAATTTCAAATACCTAGTATAATCCAATTGAACCATATGTCTATGTCAACCAAATTACCTAGATTCATTAAGATTAAGTTCCAATTATGGCTACCCCCGCCCGACAGGTATATTCCTATCCTGTAAGGAAATCTATTAAAGGGTTATCTATCCTCAAGGAATATCGTGGACTATTGAGTCTAAGGTCTTAAACTTAAAATCCCTATGTCTAGTTCATTTTAAGTTTACCTAATCAATTTTATTATGGCCAGTTAATTAAAAAACATTAAGATTAAGACTCAATAAATAAATCTTTATATTACCCAAACTATAATCTAACCCCTTATAAACTGGTGATATTAGAATTCATCACAACCCTAGATAACTTATTTAGTTACAACACATAACTAGGGCTGGTAAAAACTTGAAAATAAAAGACATGAAGTAAAAATGCGGTAAAGTAAATACTGAAAATTAAATTACAATAAAATAAAATACTAAGGTAAAAGGAATTACTTTTACTACTACTAATTTAGATATCTCCCATAAAATAATATATAAAATTGTGATAATATTACCAACCGACCAATCTGGCGGTATCCTGATTAAGTCAAATTAAGTCCAACCAGCCATTAAGGCGGTAATATTTGTCCACAAACCAGCCAAAAAGGCAGAACCAAAATAAAATTACCAACCGACCAATCTGGCGGTATCCTTGATTAGTCAGGTTTAAACCAAATTAAAATTAAATTACCAACCGACCAATATAGCGGTATCCTTTTTAAGTCAAATTTTAAATAGTGAATATATTATTTTTAAGGGAGATTAATCTAAATAGCAATAGTAAAAGAATTACCTTTCACCCTAGCAGGGGGAAGTTACCTCCTCATGGTGAATAATAAAAACTGTAAAAAGTAAGAAAGTAAATTACTATTATTACAAAAAGTAATTAAAATTTAATTACAAAACTTAAATTAAAGAAACTAGAGAGAGAAACTCCCTATTTACATCAAAGAAAGGAGAGAGAATGGTACCTCTAAAACTGAAATTTGAAGCTCTATTTATAGGCCTCGGTGGGGTTCCAGCGTCGCGACGCCAAGGCCTTTGGCGTCGCTACGCCAGCTTTTGTCGACGTGGCACGCTCTGGTTCGTCGGTTGCAGATTCTGGATCAGGTGACACGTCGCGAGTGGTTGGGCTTCAATTATTGTGACACGTGGCGACTTCTGATTGGTCGATGAGATTCTTATCCGCCACGTGTCAGATAAGGATTAGATAGCCAATAATTGATGCTGATGTGGCGATGACGTGGCGGTGAGGTGGCAGTTTGACTTGGTCAACCTGATGATGTGGCTGATGATGTGGCAATGACGTGGAGTGACACGTGGCACACGTGGCGATGGTGACTGTCGGCACCGTAGGATGATGACATGTGTCACGAGGCATGTTAGCAGATCGGCTGTGATGGTGACACGTGGCACGGCGTACGTTAGCAAAGTCAAACTTTTCTCAGATTTTGACACGTGGACTAGGCACACGTTAGCACTGTTCGGCGCACGTTAGGCGTCGCGACGCTAAAGGTCTTGGCGTCGCGACGCGGAAAATTACCAAAATACCCATTTTCGTCCAATTTTCACTGTTTTGGCTCAAATCACCTCCAGAGTATCGTGAAACTTTATTTATCTATAAAATAACACAAAACACATCAAAATATTCACAAAACTCAAGAAACTATACAAAATAAAAGGTTAAATAAGTGGGAAATAGTGATAGATTACCACTCATCACACCCCCAAACTTAACATTTTGCTAGTCCTCGAGCAAAATAAAATAACATAAATAAATTAACTAAGCCACTTTCGTAGGGATCACGGTTGCATTTAGCGTATGCAACAAGCCTTTAAACCCCTAGGTGTCCCTAGTGGACGAGTTGTAGTCTCGTGAGGGTTTACAGTAATGATACCCACAAACATTTTACAAAAGTAAAAAGGTAATAAAACTAATGCACACAAAAGGAAAAAGACAAGCGAAAAGAGAATAAAGATGTTAATGACTAATCAGGTGAAACTTCTACTCCAAGTTACTAGTTGTTTTGTTTCATTCTAAATTACCGAATAAGTAAATTCTCCGATTATATTTACCATTCTCCATATACACAGCCAACAATATATTAAACAACTCATTTTTTTGCCCACAACAGTCATAAGTGCAGTTGATAAGAGAGTAATATTTTTGTCCTAAAATTCTATCAGATTTCACACCGTTTTTTTTTTTGCAGCAATGGAATAATTTTTTTCTGATTTTTCTGATTTTTTCTTTGATTTTTTTTTATTTATATACGATATCTTTCATCTATGTAACGAGTGTTGGGTCGGTGACTCCCAAACCAGTTGGCTTTAGGGCACCAGGTGTTAAGACACCCCTACGGACTTAATTACTCAGACTTCAGATATATATATTTTTGCAACATTTTTGATCCATGTAGCAAGCTTTGGGCCAGTGACTCCCAAACCAGTTGGTTTTAGGGCACTAGGTGTTAAAACACCCTTACAGACTTAATAACTCGGATCTCAGATTTTTTTTTTTTATTCCATTGCTTTTTGAGATGCTTCCTCCAATTAAACTATAGCACTGAATATTACAAACTTTTCAATTTTAGCTCATGTCCGTATGTTACTATATATGTTGATAATATCTGCTAACTGAACATATGAAGATCCATTTTAGTCCGTTTTATGGAGAATTTACAAATTAAATAATTTAAAAGGAAATAAACAAAAATTAACTTATTTCGAAATAGGCTTGAGATACGTCTCAGGAGTGGAAACTCCTTACTCAGCTATCTCTTACCAATTTCACATTTTTAGTCAACATAAAAATACAAAAACGTAAAATATTTTTGTAATTTTTGAAAATTTTTCAATTTTTTTTTTGTATTTTTCGAAAAAATTTTGAACTAAAAATAAAAATAACACACAAACTAAAAACAAGGTACTGATCAACTAATTCCCTCCCCCAAACCTAAATGAGACATTGTCCCCAATGTCTTAAACAGTAGAAGAAGAGTTTAGAAAATAATACATGGTTAGCTGAAATTCTACAGGAAATTAAAGGTTAAGATCTAGATTAATCTGACGCCTCTTACCACGATCGTCCTCAGACCAATTTATCTTTGAAAGAATAGGGTTAACTCGTGGTTCATAGGCTATGAGTTGGTCTATTAGATCTGGAGCAGTTCTGGCAGTAAAGAGGAGTTCTTTTAAAGGTTTTGACACGAACCCATTTCTCCGAGCATCATCAAGAAACACACAAAGAAAATCATAAAATCCATCAACATTAAGCAGTCCAATTGGTTTCTGGTGTATGTTCAGGTTCGCCCAAGATAATACTATAAATATTTCCTCCAATGTACCCAAGCCACCTGGCAAAGCAATAAAAGCATCAGCACGGTTAATCATTTCTACCAAACGTTCAGACATACCTGGCACGATCAGTTCCTCTCCGTTTGATGGTTCAATAAGATTTGCCTCTGCCAAGGGTTTTGGGATGATTCCCAAAATGTGACTGTCTCCTTCCTGTACGGCCTTTGAAACGATCCCTATTAGTCCAAGATTTCCTCCGCCATACACTAAGTGCATATTTCTTGTAGCTAAGACTCGACCTAATTCCTATGCTGCTTCTACGTATTGTGGTTTAGTACCAACACTACTACCACAAAACACACAGATGTTTTCAACTCGTCTTCTTGAAGTGGCTTCCATGTTTTACTCTAGATGTCTTCAAAAGTGCAATAATGAGTTGAATTTATAATACCTGAAAAGGGTGAGTAAAATAATAGCACTAGTACCTGCCAAATGACAATTATTAGTTAAACAAATCGTGATAGTCAAAAAGGTCTGGTTCCTGTCGGAGAAAATAAAAGAAAACAACAAAACAAATTACAATTATTAGGAAAAGACAAAGAGATATAATATTTACAAGAAAAGTAGCGGCTTGATCGACGTCTATGCGTCAGGGACAAGCTTCCCATCCAATTTTCTTATAAACTGGCAAACAGGGTCTTTTTGAGTCAGATTCCCGAGACCTATCATTTGTCTTTCTTTTTGAAATTGTGTATGTAATTTGCGAATGGCTATGTGAACATATCCACTTGGATGCGTCTCAAGAGTCGAAGATATATCATCTAAAGACTCCTTACTCAAGCCATCCCTAATGAATTTAATTTTGTCTTCGCGATTATCAGACACCATTCCTAAAGAATGACAACGAGTATTGCAATTCCATCATGCACATTTGTAACAAACATCCATTTGTTTAGCTCTACGTTTCTTTGCATAGGTGCTTCTTCCAAAACCAGGCAGATGTGAAATAAAAGAGTCAGAAGACTCACCTGCCAATCGGACCCGTGCTTCAATTACCCAACGAATATCATTAGGAACACCGTGAATTGTTAGTAACCTCATCCGTTTCAAGCGAGCTTTGTAGACTTTCATCAGAGATTTTTTAGGGAGAGAAGGAAATTGCTTGTGAAGATTTGCGAGAGCTTCTTCCATCTTGAAATGACTTAATCTGCAAAAACTAAACACACCAAATTAAATTACACCAAATCACAATATATACACAAATTGCATGGGTTGCCTCCCTGCGAGCGCTAAGTTTTAAAGTCATCAGCTAGTC
Organism: Zanthoxylum bungeanum; assembly: GCA_019454045.1. Classification (NCBI taxonomy): domain Eukaryota; kingdom Viridiplantae; phylum Streptophyta; class Magnoliopsida; order Sapindales; family Rutaceae; genus Zanthoxylum; species Zanthoxylum bungeanum. The sequence goes on along the minus strand of SKCR01037946.1, from coordinate 77,758 downwards.
TTTTACTTCTCGATCGTTAGGCTGGATCTGAAAGTGTGACACTTTCTTTTTGTCGCTCAAATGATTCTCCCCAGTAGTGTTTGACACGCTGACTGTTAACCTTGAATGTGTTGTTGGTGTTAGGATCCAGTAACTCAACAGCTCCATAAGTTAAAACCTGAGTGATCACAAATGGACCTGACCACCTAGATTTCAACTTTCCAGGGAAAAGTTTCAACCTCGAGTTGTACAATAACACCTGCTGCCTTGGTTCCAACTGTCTGTGAACTATTTTTCGGTCATGCCATTTTTTGGTCTTTTCCTTGTACAATTTGGCATTCTCATAAGCCTGTAAGCGAAATTCCTCCAATTCGTTGAGCTGGTGAAGTCTTTTCTCTCCTGCAGCCTGTGAATCAAAATTCAACTTCTTCAGTGCCAGTACGCCTTGTGTTCAAGCTCAACTGGTAGATGGCACGCTTTCCCAAACACCAATCGATATGGGGACATACCAATGGGTGTCTTGTAAGCTGTCCTGTAGGCCCATAATGCATCATCTAGTTTTGTTGACCAGTCCCTCCTTGTTGATCCAACGGTTCTTTCTAGGATTCTTTTGATTTCCCTGTTTGAAACCTCAACCTGTCCATTTGACTGTGGATGGTAAGATGTGGCAACCTTGTGAGTAACTTCGTATTTGGATAGGAGTGCATCGAAGTATCTGTTGCAGAAATGAGAGCCACCATCACTGATGATTGCACGAGGTGTTCCGAACCGAGTGAAAATATTCTTTTTCAGGAATTTGATCACGACTTTTGAATCATTGGATGGCAGTGCAATTGCTTCGACCCATTTGGAGACGTAGTCTACAGCAACCAGGATGTACAGGTTTCTGAATGATGGAACAAAGGGTCCCATGAAATCAATACCCCATACATCGAATATTTCCACTTCTAGAATGTTTTGCAATGGTCATTCGTTTCTCCTGGAAATATTTCCCATTCTCTGGCACCTGTCACATTGAAAAGAAAAAAGATAAGCATCTTTAAAAAGAGTGGGCCAGAACAAACCTGATTGTAGGACTTTGGCTGCAGTTTTGTTTGCGCTGAAGTGTCCGCCATATGGTGATGAATGACAGTGCTGCAAGACACTGTTGATTTCCTCATGTGGAACACATCGTCTTAGTAGTTGATCAGCATACTGTTTGAACAGGTACGACTCGTCCCAGACATAGTGCTTGACTTCTTTGAAGAACTTCTTCCGTTGCTGAGTTGTCCATTCCAACGGCCATTTTCCTGACACAATGTAGTTGACATAGTCAGCATACCAAGGGACTTCTTGTTGTTTCATGGCAAACAGCTATTCATTTGAAAAATTTTCTTTGATTGACAGATCTTTGTCAGCTGTTTCTCCATTCTCGAGCCTCGATAGATGATCTGCCACATGATTCTCTGTTCCTTCCTGTCTCTAATTTCCACGTCAAATTCTTGCAGAAGAAGTATCCAACGGATCAATCTGGGTTTGGCATCTTTCTTCGTGATCAGATATTTGATTGTTGAATGATCTGTGTAGACCACCACTTTGGGACCCAATAGATAAGAGCGGAATTTGTCAAAAGCGTACACAACTGCGAGCAACTCATTTTTGGTGGTTGTGTAGTTGAGTTGAGCTTCATTTAGAGTTCTGCTGGAATAATAAATGGTGTGGAAAATATTTGCTTTACGTTTTCCCAAAACTGCACCTACAGCAAAATCACTAGCATCGCACATTACTTCAAATGGAATGGTCCAGTCTGGTGCTACTATGATGGGGGCAGAGACCAGCTTCTGTTTTAAGATTTCAAAAGCTTACTGGCATTCTTTGGTGAAGTTGAAAGGCACATCCTTCTCCAGAAGATTGCAAAGAGGTTTTGCAATTTTGGAAAAGTCTTTGATAAATCTCCTGTAAAAACCTACATGTCCAAGAAAACTTCGAATACATTTTACTGATGTTGGTGGAGGTAGTTTTTCAATTGTCTCTATCTTTGCTTTGTCTACCTCAATCCCTTTTGTGAGATCCGATGTCCAAGAACAATGCCTTCCTACACCATGAAGTGGCATTTCTCCCAGTTGAGTACCAGGTTTGTATCTTCGCACCTTTGTAACACATGTTCCAAATTTTGCAAACAATGGTCAAAAGAATCTCCAAACACAGAAAAGTCATCCAAAAACCTCCATACTCTGCTCCAGCATGTCTGAGAAGATGGCCATCATGCAACGCTGAAATGTGGCAGGGGCATTACATAATCCAAATGGCATCCTGCGGAAAGCAAAAGTACCATAGGGACATGTAAATGTGGTTCTCTGTCTTCTTGGGCGATGGCAATCTGATTGTATCCTGAATATCCGTCCAGAAAGTAATAGAACTCATGTCCTGCCAATCTGTCTAACATCTGGTCAATGAATAGCAGTGGAAAATGGTCATTTCTCATGGCTTTGTTCAGCTTTCGGTAATCCATGCATACTCTCCATCCAGTCACCGTTCTTGTCGGAATCAACTCGTTCTTTTCATTAGTGACTACAGTAATTCCTTCTTTCTTCGGCACACACTGCATAGGACTTACCCAACTGCTGTCTGAGATGGGGTAAATGATGCCAGCATCCAACCATTTGATGATTTCTTTCTTCACGACTTCCTTCATGATTGGATTGAGTCTCCGTTGATGCTCCACTGAGGGTTTGTACTCATCGTTCATCAAGATTTTATGCATGTAAAATGATGGACTAATGCCTCGAATGTCTGCTATAGTCCAGCCAATGGCTTTCTTATGCTCTCGTAACACTCTCAGCAACTTTTCTTCCAGCTCCAATGTTAGTGAAGAAGAAATAATAATAGGTAATTCAGAAGAGTTTCCAAGAAATGCATACCTGAGATGGCTCGGAAGTAACTTCAGCTCCAACTGTGGTGGTTCTTCAATCGAAGGCTTGATTCGATCTTTCTTTGGCAGTTCCAAACTTTCAACTGGTGGTGTTTCTTTGAATCGGAATGGTTTGTCAAGGTAGTTGATACATTCCAGGATTTCAGCATCTAGCTCGCTGTCAGTCATGTTGGTGATGCAAGCTTCAAGTGTATCTGTGGGATTTGGCTCAGTATTTTGAACGATACTATCAACAACATCAACTCTGAAGCATTCTTCTTCTTTTCATCGCTCGGGAATTTCATGGCTTTGAAAACATTAAAGGTCACTTCTTGGTCCTTCACTTTCATGGTCAGTTCTCATTTTTGCACATCAATCACAGTTTTACCTGTAGCCAAGAATGGTCTCCCAAGAATGATAGGTATTTCTTTGTCTTCTTCCATGTCAAGGATGATGAAATCTACTGGGAGAATTAGTTTGTCTACTTTCACCAGCACATCTTCAACAACACCTCTTGGAAATGCAAGTGTTCGGTCAGCAAGTTGCAATGAAACTGAGGTAGGCATTGCTTCTCCAATCTGCAGTTTCCTGTAAATAGAAAAAGGCATCAAGTTAACACTAGCACCTAAATCACATAAAGCCTTACCGATATAATGTTCTCCAATGGTGCATGGAACTGTGAAACTGCCAGGGTCTTTCAACTTCGGGGGAAGTTTCCTCTGAATAATGGCACTTCATTCTTCCGTTAATGCTACTGTTTCGTAGTCTCCCAATCTCCGTTTTCGTGAAAGAATGTCTTTCATGAATTTGACATAACTGGACATTTCTTCCAAAGCTTCTGCAAATGGGATGTTGATGTGCAGCTTTTTGAAAACCTCCAGGAATCGAGCAAACTGCTTGTCCAGTTTGTTTTTCTGAAGACATTGAGGAAAAGGTGGAGGTGGAATGATTCTTTCTGGTTCTTTTTCCTTTGCTTCTTTTTCCTCTGTCTGTTTCTCAGTTTCTTTTGGAACTTCTTCTTGGGACATCTTGATTCCAACATCTTTGTTGATTTTAGTAACGCTTTTCAAAGTAATGGCTTGACATTGCTCCTTCCCTCGGTTCCTTGGATTGGGTTCTGTGTTGCTGGGAAGATTACCTGGTGGTCTGTAACTCTGAGCATTGGCCAGTTGTCCGATTTGATTCTCCAGTGCTTTGATGGAAGCTGATTGGCTCTCAAAGATAGCATCGTACTTTTTTAACTGAGCCAGCACTTCTGCTATTCCTAGTTCATTTTCCTGCTCCTGGCCTTTGTTCTGTTGCTGGAATCCAGGTGGTGGATAGTTCCGCTGTTGGCCTGAATTGTTGCTCTATGAAAAATTAGGATGATTCCTCCACCCTGGGCTGTAGGTGTTGGAATATGGATTGTTCACCTGTCTGTTGAAATTATTGAAAAAATTCACCGTCTCTTCAAGTTGGTTCGACTCTGGTGTTCCTCCATATGGTGAACTTGTGGATCTAGTGGTAAAAGTCTCCATAAATTTGCATATCTGATCTAGCTTGGTGTTGACTGCTGTATTGGCTCCACTTTCATAAATTCCTGCAATTCTTTGGATCATGCTCTTTTCTGTTGGCCACAAGGAATTGTTGTTGGCCATTTCTTCAATTAGTTCCCAGGCTTGATCTTCTCCTTTTGCCATTAAAGCTTCTCCAGCAGCAGCATCAATTGTGGTTCTCATTATTCCAGAAAGCCCATTATAGAATGTTTGGACTTGAAGCCATTTTGGAATCTCATGGTGAGGACATTTTCGGAGCAAATCTTTATACCTTTCCCAAGCTTCGTAGAGAGTTTCAGAGTCTTGTTGTACAAAAGATGTGATGTCATTCCTCAGTTTTCCGATTCTGGCTGGTGGAAAGTACTTTGCAAGAAATTTGGTGGCTAAAGTGTTCCAAGTTGTGATAGAACCTGCTGGTAGTGAATGTAGCCAAGCTTTAGCTCTGTCCTTCAAGGAATATGGGAAAACATGCAATCTCATTGCTTTTTCAGCTTCTCGGTTGTAATTAAAAGTGCCACAAACTTCCAGGAAGTTGCTGAAGTGGGCATTAGGATCTTCAGTTGCATTCCCCCCAAATTGCACTGATTGCTGAATCATCTGGATGCATGTTTTGATGTCACCTGCATTTGCTGGTAAATGAAGGAGTACAATGCAAGAAATGAGTCTGACAACCACCAGAATGTTTCTGTCTCGAATGAGAATTGGTGGTGCAACTTCCAAAGGTTCAGGTTCCATGTTGACTAAAGCTTCTTGGCCTTCTCGTCTTTCCTTTCTCAACTGTCTGATAGTTCTTTCAATTTCCGGGTCAACCGGTCGAAGTTCAAAACTTCTGGTTCGTCTCATGAAGTTTCTGAGAACCTGAAACACAAGAAAAAAAAACAATAAGTAAAAAGAAAATTAGATACAAGTAAAGGTATCAAACCTTAAAACTAATAGTGAAAGATAAATAAGTCCCCGGCAACGGCGCCAAAAACTTGACCGGCATAAACACACACGTATAACACAAGCGTACGTATCGTTCAAGTATTATAAAAAGTATCGATCCCATGAGGACTTAATATCTAAAATATTAATTTTATGAGGTCAAATGATTACTAGTATCTAACAGGTTGATTGATTGATTTGAAATGGTGACGATTATAAATTTAAAAGCAAGTAAATAAAATTGTCGAAAGTAGGTTTTAAGAAAATTCAATATTAAAAACTATCTAGGGTTGTAATTTCTTTTAATATCATTTTAAAGATGAAGTGGTTATCTTAAAGTTGGGTAATATATTGATTTATTAACCTGGAACACTAAATTATGTGAAAGCCTCTTCTGATGGTCAATTTCAAATACCTAGTATAATCCAAATGAACCATATGTCTATGTCAACCAAATTACCTAGATTCATTAAGATTAAGTTCCAATTATGGCTACCCCCGCCCGACAGGTATATTCCTATCCTGTAAGGAAATCTATTAAAGAGTTATCTATCCTCAAGGAAGATCGTGGACTATTGAGTCTAAGGTCTTAAACTTAAAATCCCTAAGTCTAGTTCATTTTAAGTTTACCTAATCAATTTTATTAATGGCCAGTTAATTAAAAAGCATTAAGATTAAGACTCAATAAATAAATCTTTATATTACCCAAACTATAATCTAACCCCTTATAAACCGGTGATATTAGAATTCATCACAACCCTAGATAACTTATTTAGTAACAACACATAACTAGGGCTGGTAAAAATATGAAAATAAAAGACATGAAGTAAAAATGCGGTAAAGTAAATACTGAAAAAGTAAATTACAATAAAATAAAATACTAAGGTAAAGGAATTACTTTTACTACTACTAATTTAGATATCTCCCATAAAATAATATATAAACTTGTGATAATATTACCAACCGACCAATCTGGCAGTATCCTGATTAAGTCAAATTAAGTCCAACCAGCCATTAAGGCGGTAATATTTGTCCATAAACCAGCCATAAAGGTGGAACCAAAATAAAATTACCAACCAACCAATCTGGCGGTATCCTTGATTAGTCAGGTTTAAACCAGATTAAAATTAAATTACCAACCGACCAATATAGCGGTATCTTTTTTAAGTCAAATTTTAAATAGTGAATATATTATTTTTAAGGGAGATTAATCTAAATCGCAATAGTAAAAGAATTACCTTTCACCCTAGCAGGGGGAAGTTACCTCTTCATGGTGAATAGTAAAAACTGTAAAAAGTAAGAAAGTAAATTACTATTATTACAAAAAGTAATTAAAATTTAATTACAAAACTTAAATTAAAGAAACTAGAGAGAGAAACTCATTATTTACATCAAAGAAATGAGAGAGAATGGTACCTCTAAAACTGAAATTTGAAGCTCTATTTATAGGCCTCGGTGGGGTTCCAGCGTCGCGATGCCAAGGCCTTTGGCGTCGCCACGCCAGCTTTTGTCGACGTGGCACGCTCTGGTTCGTCGGTTGCAGATTCTGGATCAGGTGACACGTGGCGAGTGGTTGGGTTTCAATTATTGTGACACGTGGCGGCTTCTGATTGGTCGATGAGATTCTTATCCGCCACGTGTCAGATAAGGATTAGATAGCCAATAATTGATGCTGATGTGGTGATGACATGGCGGTGACGTGGTGACACGTGGGAAAGAGACTGTCGGCACCGTAGGATTGCGACTCGTTGCACTTCCTGATTGGCTGATGATGACGTGGCGGTGAGGTGGCAGTTTGACTTGGTCAACCTAATGATGTGGCTGATGACGTGGTAATGACGTGGAGTGACACGTGGTGATGGAGACTGTCGGCACCGTAGGATGATGACACGTGTCACGGCGCATGTTAGCAGATCGGCTGTGATGGTGACACGTGGCACGGGGCATGTTAGCAAAGTCAAACTTTTCTTAGATTCTGACACGTGGACCAGGCACACGTTAGCACTGTTCGGTGCACGTTAGGCGTCGCGACGCTGAAGGTCTTGGCGTCGCGACGCGAAAAATTACCAAAATACCCCTTTTCGTCCAATTTTCACTGTTTTGGCCCAAATCACCTCCAGAGTGTCCTGAAACTTTATTTATCTACAAAATAACACAAAACACATCAAAATATTCACAAAACTCAAGAAACTATACAAAATAAAAGGTTAAATGAGTGGGAAATAGTGATATATTTACCACTCATCACTCAGCCAAACATAAATCGTCCTGATTAGCTTCAATATCACTCAACTCGTAGTTAACATCTTTGTATTATGTACCTATACTCAAATTTTTCATTTGCTCATCTTCTCTCAATAATCGCTCGTATCTTATCATGTTGCTGATAAGTTGAAAAAGGTCTAAGAATTCCCTATCTTGGAACTTCTTTTTTAAGTCGAGGCTCAAACAACTCAGGGCGATTTTCAAAAATTCCTTTTCTGGCAAAGGTGCGAAGCACCTGTTCCAGGTCGTTTTGAATCTCTCAAGGAAAGTCTTGGCCCTTTCATTTTGTAATTGCCTCAAATTGGCTAAATCAACCAAGGTAACTTCTGACAGTCTTGTAAAACTGAGCATGGAAGAGTTGTTCCATTTGGTATTAGTTTTCCACCGAGTTTGGTGGTAAATTGATAAACCAAGATAAAGTTATTCCTAATAAGGAACTATGGAACAACCTTAACTTGTGAAAATCGTTCACCTCACCACAATAGGGAGTGAACCTCCTTATGTGCTCAATGACGAAAATCTCTTTTGATCCTGTGAACAAGGAAAATCCATGTATTTTATAGTTCCTTAGCCATAGATAAGTCATATCAATCCAATCGGGATAAGGCTTTATATATATAGGACATACCTTATCAGAAACCAAATTTGTTCTGGATAATCTCGGCCATTTTCTATCTTGACATAAAATTGCCATCGAATGGCACTCCGATTGGTGGTTGGGGCCTATAAATGGGCATAGCATTGTATTGGCCCTGCCTCTGCAGCCTTGGGACACTAATCTTTCATGATGGACCATATTAATTGGCGAACTCTCATCATTTGGCTCTAAACTTTGGCCATTACTGACATGAGGTTTCCCTTCACGGGGTTCCCCCTACGATAGGTGCATATCATGACTGTATGCTATTAATCGGTCCATTGTTCTGACCTTCAATCAAGGATCACACATTTGGCTAATCATGATTTTGGTCATTGTTACTTTCATAGATAACACGCTAGGTGGCACAAGACCTCATTGGGCGAGACCCTCATACCCATACATCTGACCATTAGGTTATTTAATGAACTCATATGTTAGGCCTTATTTTCATAATGCAAGGTGTTGGTTGAAATGAATTTATCCATATTATGATTGTTCTGAAGTCTAACATGTTCTACCATATCCTGAGTGAAATCGCCAAACAAAGATTGCATCATATTAAGGTTCAACTCCTTCATGGTCTCATAGCGACTTCCTTCTGCCAAACCCTCAAAATTTTCCACTATAGTATGAACGCGGTTTTGGCTGGTTTGCTTCAATCTCACTTCATTTGTACTTGATCCAATTTGAGTATTTTTTTTTCGAAGGCATCTCAATTCCTTGAATAGTAAATGGGAGCGGGTAAGGTTCAAACCTCTTGGAATAAAGTCCTAAAAATTGGTGAATGGTTTTATTGAAGAATGTTTCTAAGGGATGCAAGGAAACCATCATAATTGATTAATCTAGATAAGGAAAAATTACATTGCTCATAAGAGTCATTTGTTTGTTCATTTTTTTCCAAATTTGACTTTGAACTTATATAGTGGCGTAAATAATTGTTTATTACCTGTTTGATCGATTGAATCTTATGTCTTGCAACTCCTTGCTTCCTCTTTTACTAGTTGTGACAACTTCTCCAGTCGTGCCCTTATCATCTGGTAACTATTGGGTCGTGTGGCACATTCTGTAACTCCTTGCTCATTATTCTGCCACTTGTAACAACTGATATAGTATTACCTCCAAGTTGTGATAACTGTCAGATTGTGCTTCTTGTTGTGGTGTGCTACTTATGGCATCTGCTAGGAACGTATATGTTGGAGTTGGTGTTTGGAGCGTCAATCCGAATAATGTATTGTATATTATATTTTAATACTTATTAATAAAATAACTACATTTTTATTTCAACCTTATTAATGGTAATGTCATTTCGCATATTAGAATGATATAAATAAATATGCTAAGAATGATATCGACCTTAGAATAGTCATGTAGTAATACTGGACACTGGGTGGTTCGATATTAGGATATTATTACTATTATAAAATATTCTTAAAGTAAATATTCCTAGTCGTTGGTTTTGGAATACGGTTGAATTCCTATAACCTAAAAGACTAGCACATGTCGTATATTGGAATTAGAGTTCTAATGGTTTAACCCGATATACCATGACCAAGAGAAGCTCGTATAGACATGTGGATATTTTTTGGATCGAATACCCAATGACTCACAGATGATTCCTAATAGTTGAAAGTACACACAACCGTCAATAGAAATCTCATCGAGTCGAGTAGTATATGTGATCTTTTGACAATAGGATAACATTTATTTTGTGTGTGATCCTCCACACTTTGATGTCTTATATGTTAGAAATCTTTCATGGTCTAACTGATGGATGTTCGTTGGGTGTGAACCGATGCATTCGTTAATCAAATCAGTATCAAGATATGATCTGTCGACTTGTATGTATACCATAAGGGGTTTAGGTATCCATGTGAGTAAGTCACAATTCTTAAGACTTTGGCCAAAACCGATCACCTAGGGTGGATTGTATATATCAGAAATTGTGTTCTGATTAGTTGTAAGAAATCATGGACATGTCGACATGAGATGTGCGTCTCAAAAACTTGACGGTGTAATCTATGTTTCCAAAGCACAACTCGGATAGTCTACGATGAATGGATTGTTAAACATATGTGAAAACCTCAACTAGTATAGTTCAGAAAGGTCGTTCAAGTTCTTCACGAATTTGGAGGTGGACGAATTGCGTACATATAAACTAGGCTTATATGATGAACGTGTCTGGACTTAGAGAGTCCCATAATATGAGGTGTACTCGTTGAGCACTTGGGTAGCCGATACCTTTTGATAATAAATAATATTTGATATTATAATTATCAACTAAAATAATTAAGTGTTATTTGAAAATATTAATTATTTACTTTGACCCAATTGGATTAATATAAAATCACACAAGGGCTTTGTTGTAATTTCATAAATATCTCTGCCATTTGAGGATATTTTGGTAATTATAAATATGTAATAATATGTGTATTTGGCTTGATTTAATTGGATTAAATAAAAATGGTAAGGTGATTAGTCACACCTAATTATACATATTTGCACAAATTGGAGACATAAAAGTTAATTAGAACTTTTATTAATTAAAAATTGCATAATTTTTGCTCTAAAAGGTAAGCTTGAGAAAGTTTTTTTAAAGGCAAAGTAAGCTAAAATAAGCATTAAGTAAAAAAAAAATATTAGCTTAAGTAAAGTTTTTATGGGAGAAGCTTTGGAAGTTTTCTACAACAACAAGGAGAAGAAGATTGGATCTTCATATCAAGCTTACTAGATTTGGAAGTTCTCTACAATATTTCAACAAGGACAAAAAGATAGGATCTTGGAATCAAGCTCGCTAGAAAATTTTGATCTTCTCCAAAACTATGTTTTATTAGTGATTTATCATTAGTGAGACATATAGTGATGAATTATGTATTGTATACATAATAACCTAGCTTGAATTTGAAATTAGGCTAACTAATTGTGTACGAAAGCTTTGGAAGTATAAACACATTATGCTTATAATCAGGACAAAATGTTCATGTTGGACATGGGACATAAAATTATAGTTTTTGGAACTCTAGATGATAGCTTGAAACTATGGCTACCATTCTACAATCACTTGACCATCTTTGAGTGACCTAGAATTGTTCATGAGTCACTTTATTGTGGGATTCTATTTTGGTTTATATTTTGATTCAAAGAAATGCATATATATATTTAGAATGGATGTATATTTGTTGTGTAATATGTGTTGATGTTGATTTTGATGTTAAAATTAGACTTTTAAGTGTATTGAAGTGTTGGGGAAAATTGGAAGTGTTTAGAATTTTATTAAAGGCAAATATGCTTTATACCAATTTTTTACACAAGGCAGCGTTGCAATACTGATCTCTAGCGTCGCGACACTGAAATCTCAGAGCTTCGAGCATCGCGACGCTCACCCTTTCACGTCATGATGCTGAGCATTTGCTGCTTGGGTGTTGCGACTCCCAAGCTCAAGCGTCGTGACACACCGACAGCTATTACACATGAGCGTTGAAATTTTATTTTCTCCGTTCTGGAGTTCTGGACTCTGATTTGGTCCCCTTTTTTTCTTACGGGCTCGTGACGAAATATAGTATTCTATAAAATAATTTGAAAATATACATATCCTTGATAGCCATAGTTTAGACCCACTTTCGCTGCACGGGGCACTGATCCGACCTTAGGGGTCTCACATCCGCCCCAACAGAATGGTATCAGAGCAAGTCTTAACCACACAACACATGTTGTTTGTTTGACATGTTTTTGAATCTATGCCTCTATAATTTTAATTTAATTATGCATAAGACATATTGGATATGCATTGTATGTTTTAAATTAAAATTTTTATTTTGACCCAAGCATGTTAATGACTTGATTGTCATAAATTTCTCATGATTAGATAGTTACTTTTAAGTAATAATATTAATAATGTTGGAGTATTATTGGATGGTCTGTCTTATCAATACAGAGATGAATGAGTTTTTATTATTTATGCCCAATACCGTCATTATTATGAGGGTATAAGTGGTCGGAACATAGGTCGTTTCGATAAAACATTAGATATAGCATGATGAGTTGAAGTAGTCACCCAATACCTTCATTATTTTGAGGGTGTACTTACGAAGCTCAATAGTGCATATTGACAAATATACACCCGCAACACGTCTTAATCCAATACCATCATTATTGTGAGGATAAGAAATGGTTATGGACCAAAATTAGGAGTCACACGAATGTGATTGACCTTGGAGGTCTACCTAATGAGTTTATGAAGTCCAATACCGCCATTATTGTGAGGCTGGAGTAAATGTCATGGGATCCACTTCCCGCTATGAAATTTTGATTGTCGAATTTCTATTTTTCTGATAAAAGAGATTACGAAATTACATAAAGTAGTGGGATGACACAAATAGATTTAAAATCCATAATCATATTAATGTCTTTATATTGAAATGAAAAATATTTAGCTACTATTTAATTACTGTCTTGTAGATGGCTGTCGCAAATCCATTAGCGTGACTTTTGGACTCTAATAAATTGAAAGAAGCCGGGAATTATTTTGAATAGGAAATTAACATCTGTATTGTCTTGGAGTCTGAAAAGTTTAGCTATGTGACGCTCAATCCATTGCTGTTGAAATCGATCATGATTCCACTCCCGAAGAGCATGAGGCTTTTGAAAAATATAAGGATGATAACCTAAGGGTGAAATCCTACATTTTAGGATCGATGGTTCTAGATTTGCTTAGACATTATATAGAGGTACCTGATGCTTAGAGCATTATAAGAACACTCAATGAGTTGTTCGAAGAAAATCAAGAAATTGAAATATATCAAAGATCTAAGGAATTATTTCATGCTACACTCAAGGATGGAGGAGCGGTTAGCATTCATGTTTTGAACATGGTAGACCAGATCCGATATTTGGAATGACAGGGCATAATGATCGATGAACAACTACGCCAAAATTTGATTATATCTTCTTTACGTGGAACTTACACTGGCTTTGTGTTAAATTTTCATATGCATTTGATGCAAGCCAGTTATGAAGAACTTCATAACATGTTACGTATGGTGGAACAAGATTTAAAGAAAGGAAATCCCACTTTGTACCTCCATGGTGGAGTAAGCTCTTCAAAGACTTCTAGATAGTCGAAGAAAATCAAAATGAGAAAGAAGAATATATCAAAGAGAAACTCCAAGAAGCACAAAGCTGCAAGACCACATGTAGCTCGTGATATATGTCTACACTATAAGAAGTCTGGACACTAGAAGAAATATTATTTAGAGCTGAAAGAAAAGGCAATACTTTCAGGTACACTTTGTATTTTTCATATTATTGACATCTCATTAGCCTTAGATGCAAATAGTAGATGAGTGTTAGACACCGACAGTCACACTCATATTTGCAACTCTATGCAGGTCATGAGGGTTTAAAGAAGGCTGATCAAATAGGAGATCTAGCTTAGAGTTGGGAATGGCGAGACATTGAATGTCAAGGCCTTATGAACGGTTGTTTTAGATCTCTCTAATGGATGTAAATTATTTTTACATGACTATTATTATGTACCCTCTCTTATCATACAGATAATAGCATTACCGATATTGGATAAAAAGGGATATAAAATAAATATTAAAAATGATGCTTTATGTTTATATGATAAAGATAACTATTTGATATGTGAATGTTCTTTATCTAACGGGTATTATATTTTGGAAATATATCGAGATGTCCTTAATATAGAGGAAAATACAAGTAAAAGAACATAATTAAATAATACTAAATTATGGCATATGATATTGGGCCATATAGGTATTAGATGTCTATCAAAATTGGTTAAGGATGGTTTCATTAAAGATCTTACCTTAGATCTTTATCCAATTTGTGAATCATGTAGCCAAGAGAAAATGAAAAAGGCCCAACTTCTTGGTATTGGACACCGTGCTGAAGATTTATTGGAGCTAATACACAATGATGTGTGTGGTCTATTAAATCATGTCGCTCATGATGGTTCTACATACTTCGTGACTTTCATAGATGATAAATCAAGATATGGATATATCTATTTGATGAGACATAAATTGGAAACATTTGAAAATTCAAAATATTCTGAAATGAGGTAGAAAATTAAACCGGGAAATTCATCAAGTGCTTCGATCAGATGAAGGTGGTGAATTCATGAGCGGTGAATTCAGAAGTTATTTAAGGGAGAATGAGATTCTCACCCAATATAGCTGTAGGACACAGGACCTGGGCGACGCCGTTCCTAGGCTCGCGGCACTAGTTTGGGAAGTATTGAATAACATGGAGTCGCCACCCGGTGTGAACCGGGACAAAGATTTAAGGCCGCACTCACCCCTCGCAAGGGAAGACCTCAAACCGTTGGGTTCGGAATGGTCCCTTACTTATGTCACTTGTAACGAAAGGATTTATGTAATAATTTAATCAAGCTTAAGTAACACTTATTTCTAAGAGTATCATGCTTCTAAATTCTCATGTGTAAAATAAAACTTATGTACGCATTTCACATATATCTTACATTTAAATTTGCATGCTTAACGTATATCAAGATAGCAACTAACATACAACTTTACTTGCATATCACATTCAGGAAAGCACAAGCACACATATTAACCATACAAGCACACATGTTAACCATACAAGCACACATATGGGCACTTTTCCAAGCGGTACATGGAATTGTAGCCCAAGTACAGACCGCACTACCGTCCATTCGGAATCGGCTACGGAATTTATGTCTGGGTTTCCATCCGATATACCGCAAGAAATAATACTCAAATGTTATCATGACACAAGCATATGAATTGTAATACATTAACATATTTATATTTATACATGTAGAGATAACTACTAGGAAAACTATGCATGAAACCTCATGAAGATGACTCGATTCAGTGGGTGCGCGTTCGTGTAGCGTTCGTAAACGCGTTCGAACGGTAAACAGAAGGTTCGCGTTCGTGTAGCGTCCGAGAACGCGTTCGAACGTAACCAGACCTGATGCATTACGAAACTAAGACAGTGGGTGCGCGTTCGTGTAGCGTTCGTAAACGCGTTCGAACGGAAAACAGAAGGTTCACGTTCGTATGGCGTTTGTTAACGCGTTCGAACATAAATGAGACAGAATGCCCACGTTCGTATGGCGTTTGTTAACGCGTTCGAACGAAATGAGACAGAATGCTCACGTTCGTAAATGAGACAGAATGCTCACGTTCGTATGGCGTTTGTTAACGCGTTCGAACGGAAATGAGACCTGACACATGATAAGGAAAAAACACATGCGCGTTCGAGTTGCGTTCGTAAACGCGTTCGAACGGGAACAGACCTGATGCATGAAATGGGACGCAATACATGAACACAAAATAAAAGGGCGCGGCGAAGTACTGCCGTAAAGGTGACCTTTTGGGGCTCTTGATCTCTCAAAGAGAGGACCTTTAGACCAACATACTAAGCCCATGCGCATCACATCACACATACAAGAATAGAACCAATCATATCAACCAAGTATGCCCGATTGAACACATCTTACATCCAATCTGAACACACATCAACCGGCGCGGCAAAGCATCGTGGTAACGGGTTTTAACCCCTCCCCATAAGGGATCTTTCATTCCACTTACTAAGCCCATGCGCTTGATTGAACCATACATAAAAGATAATAATGTCAAACTAAGTATGCCCGATTGAACGTATCTCGCATCCAACCGAACACACATCAACCGGCGCGGCGAAGTAGTGTCACGAAGGTGGCCTTTTTGGCTCTTTGTCTCCCAAATGGAGGACCTTTGGACTAACTCACTAAGCCCATGCGCTTGGTTGAATCATGCATAACTAAACAACATATTGAATTCAAGTAAAGAAAACTAAATAAACAAAAGCAACACGACAAAAGAAAGATGGTGCCATTTACCCAAGCGGTACGTGGAGTTGTGGCCCAAGTACAGATCATATTACCGTCCATTCGGAATCGGCTATGAAATTTATGTCCGGGTTTCCATCCGATATACCGCGAGAGTTGACACATCTCTCATTCATCCAATACCCACAACATACATCATACACACAACGGATACCACAAATACAGAAAATATAATCAAAATAAATGACCAGAAAATAAAATGAGGATAAGTGTGAAAGATACCCTCAGGTCTAACCTTTTAAGCCGTCTCCCGGACTCGCGTTACACGGAAATCGAAAGGGGGTAAAGCTCCGCAACTTTCTGGTCCACTGGTTCAACGTTCTAGCTCACTGCTTCGCTGTTTTGCTTACGGTTCGAACTCCGTTCTGCTCCTATTCGGCTTCTGTCTTGCTGCTCACTGCACGGGCCACCTGTTTCAACGTTTTCAAAGAACTATTCCAAGTTTGTGGGGGTTCTTAGTGCAATTAAATGTGATTATACTTAAGATTATTTATGCAGTTTTTATGTTACTGTTTTTTAAGGATTTGGGCTGCTATTTTAAGGTAATCTAGGAGGTTGTTTAGGTGTATTTTAGGGTGTGGTTTTGTGGTAATTTTCGGTGGTGGAGGGCTGCTGTATAGGTGGCTGTTTCGGCTATGGAGGGTGGTGGCTTGTGGTGGTTTCTTTTGTTTTCTTGCTTATGTATGTGTGAAGTGTTTTCTCTTTTTGTTTGTTTGTTTAGTCTTGGGTGTGTAGAGAGAGTCTAGAGAGATTTCGAGAGAGCTTGGGTGTGAATTCTATGTGTCAAGCTTGGGCGTGATTTTTGTTGTGTGTCGGAGCAATGGCCTTGGTTAGGGGTTGTTTATATAGAGAATGGCTAGGGTTGACAAGGGAAGGGGTCTTGTTTCCAAATTAGGAGAGGTGAGAAAGGCATACACAAGATTGAGGGGGGACAAGATATTTTAAATTATGAAGTTGTAATATTTAATTTGTGTTGGTTTAGGAATACAAATATTTTATATTGGTGAATATCTTATTAGATTAGGAAGTCAAATATATGATTAGCTTTAATTGGTTAGGATTGATTTTAATTTGGTATGATTATATTTTGATTTAGTATGTGATTTGTTTAATTTAGGCATGATTTTAGTTTAAGTTGGTAATTGTTTATTTTAATTGGTAAATGGTTTAAATGTTTTATTTTAATGTTTAATATTTAATTTAATATTTATTTATTTAATTTGGGATGTGTTTTATGGGCTTTGGGGAGCTAAATGGGCTGGGGTGTGAGGCTAGCAGCAAAACCAGAATTACCGGCTCCGTTCGAACGCCTCATCGCACGCGGAACGAACATCCGCAATCTGCACGAGGTTCGAATGAAGTAACGAACGCAGCACCAACGAAGACAGTGAGGCTAGCAGCAAAACCAGAATTACCGGCTCCGTTCGAACGCCTCATCGCACGCGGCACGAACGTCCGCAATCTGCACGAGGTTCGAACGAAGTAACGAACGCAGCACCAACGAAGACAGTGAGCTTGTTTATCCTGAATTTCCCCTTCCGATATCCGTTTCCCGCGGCTTTCAGGACTCAAAAGGTAGTGCCTCCAAATGAGGCTCATCATCGGGTTTCACATGCGAAAATGCAATGCCTACAATAGCCCACCAGAAACTCCTCAACATTATGGTGTGTCTGAGCGGAGAAATCATACTTTATTGGGTATGGTACGATTTATGATGAGCTATACAGATCTTCCATATTACTTTTGGGTTTACGCTTTACTTACTGCTACCCATATACTTAACAGAGTTCCATCGAAAGGTGTTTCTACGACCCCATATCAGATATGGTACGATAGAAATCCAAGTCTTAAATATTTAAGGATTTGGGTTGTCCTGCATACGTTAGAGTTGCACAGCGGGATAAACTAGCACCCAGTGGGTATAAATATAGGATCTTTGGATATCCTGAAAATTCTTTGATTCTGAGTAACGAAATGTATTTATTACTTGTTTTGCCACTTTTCTTAAAAAGGAAATTTTGAGAGAAAGTTAAAATTATAGAAAGATTGAACTCGATGAGTTTGATCCCAATATTAAAGAACCTGAGATGGAACCAGAGATCTAATTAGGTGAATGACCTATAACACAGGTTCTATGTAAGTCGAATAAAATATGAGAGATTATTTTTAACGTCTGATACGAGCCTTGATGTTTTCCTCTTTAAGAAAATGAATCCGACTATGTATAAAGAGGCGATATTGGATATCAATTCGAGAAAATATCAGGAAGCCATGAAATTCGAAATGGATTCTATGCATGACAATCAAGTCTGGGACTTAGTTGAACTTCATAAAGAAGTTAAACATATTGGTTGTAAATGGGTTTATAAAAGGAAGCGAGGGCTCGATGGAAAGGTGGAAACCCTTAAGGCCCGACTGGTAGCGAAAGATTACACTCGACTCCTAGGATTGACTATGAGGAAATTTTTTTCACCAGTAGCCATGCTAAAATCCATTAGGATTCTTTTAGCCATTACTGCATATCATGACTATGAGATATGGCATATGGATGTGAAAATCTCTTTCCTAAATGGATTTATCAATGAGGATATTTAAATGGAACAACCGGAGGGTTTCATATCTAATGAGACTTCAAACTTAGTTTGTAAGCTCCAGAAGTCTATTTATGGACTTAAACAGACATCCCGAAGCTGGAATTGTCGTTTTGATGAGATAATTATATTTTCTGGATTCATCAAGAATAAGGAAGAACCGTGTGTTTATAAGAAAGTTAGTGGGAGCATGATAATATTCTTTATTTTGTATGTAGACGATATCATTATCATTGGGAATGATATAAGATTGATGCAAAGTGTGAAAGACTACATTTGCAAGAACTTCTCCATGAAAGACATGGGTGAAACTTCATGTATATTAGATATAAGGCTCTATCGGGATAGAGTTAGGAAGCTTATAGGGTTGTCGCAATCCACGTACATAGATAAAATGTTAAAAAGGTACGGTTTTACCAACTACAAGGTAGTAAATTTACCTTTTCGATACAACATATATATTTTGAAGAAAATGGCACCTCAGATTGAGAAAAAGAGAGTTAGAATGTCTAACTTGTCATATGCTTCTTGTATTGGAAGCCTTATATATGTTGTGATATGTACAAGACCTGATATCAGTTTCGGCGTTAGTGTTACTAGCTAGCCGATATCAATTTGATCCGGGTAATGATCATTGGACAACTGTGAAACATATCCTGAAATATCTTAAGGGTACTAAGGATAAGTTTCTCATATATGGAGAAGATGAGCTACAAGTTAAGGGTTATATAGACTCCGAGTTACAGGGAGATTTAGATGATAAAAAGTCTACATCTAGATACATATTTACCTTTAATGATTGTGTAGTTAGTTGACGATGTTCAAAGCAAGGCTAACAGCTGATTCCACCACTTAGGAGGAATTTATAGCGACTTCAGAAGCTGCTAAAGAAGCTGTTTGGATTAGAAATTTTATTACAGAACTTGGCATTATGCCTAGTATTGAGGATCTGATCCCATTGTACTGTGATAATAGTGGAGCCATTGCATAGGCTAACAAGCCGAGAGCGCATTCCAAGTCTACACACGTGGAAATGAAATATTGTGTGATTAGAGAGATTATTGAACAAAAAGACATAGTGGTCTTGAAGGTTCAAGGATAAGACAATATAGCAGACCCGCTTACTACGGCCTTACCTTCCTAAGTTATTCGATAAACATGTGGAGGAGATGAGACTTCAGTACTATTTGGATTGGCACTATGTAAGTGGGAGTTTGTTGGAATTGGTGCTTGGAGCGCTAATCCGAATAATATATTGTACATTATATTTTATTATTTATTAATAAAATAACTACATTTTTATTTCAATCTTATTAATGGTAATGTCATTTCGCATATTAGACTGATATATATAAAAATGCTGAGAATGACATCAACCTTAGAATAGACACTAGGTGGTCTGACATTGGGATAGTATTATTATTATAAACTATTCTTAAAGTAAATATTCATAGTCATTGGTTTTGAAATACGGTCGAATTTCTATAACCTAAAAAACCAGCATATGTCGTATATTAGAATTAGAGTTCCAATTGTTTAACACGATGTACTAGAACATGCCAATGATCATCTAAGTAGAAATGTGTGTGAATAATTCAAGAAGTTGCGGAAAAACTTACATTGATCGGTTTGTGGATGTATGAAAGTTCAAAACTTTTTGGTGTCCTTTGAGGTCCAAGCTTCAATATTTGTGTTCCAAACTCTTGGGATTAGTTTCCCTAACACCTTTGTTGACTCCTTTAATGTGCTAGCAATCAAGATTTTGAAGCAAAATCAAGAACAATGAGCCCTAGGCTCACAGCAATAGAGAGAATGAGAGGGAGAGAGTTTTCGATTTTTGCAATAGGGAGAGGAGAGAGTTGTTTTGTGTTGTGTAATTGGTTTTCCAAAAACAATTACCTATTACCAAAAATCCAAAGTTGGTATTAGTCTTTCACAAATCAAGATTGTGTGATTTACAAGCTACCAACTTCTATCAACCAAAAGTTTGATAAAGTTGACTAGTGATTTGATTTGGTGGGCCCACTTTAAATTCAAAATTCGAGTTGGCCTGCTAAACACATTTCGGGCTCGGGTTCATTCAATTCTGAATTAACGCATTTTCCGTTGCGACATAATTAAATCTAATTTAATTAAATAATTATGCCTAACAAAATTATTATTAAAGTCGCTTACGAATTAATTCTAAATTAATTCGTTCGCCCGAATTAAAATCCAATTTTAATTACGCGTTGAAATCTAATTTCAATTAATATATCGAATATATTATTTAATCGATTAATTCCAAATTAATCGTTCTCTCTCTTCTAATCGAATTTTATCCTAGATAAATTCTTGCCGTAATTAATCCTAGATTATATTTCTCTCTCTTATAATTAATCCCAGATTAATTCTGCTCCAGTCAAACGTCATCGGTGAATCTTCGGGAAGCGACCCATGAGGTCCCTGGATATGTTGGCAGTAAATCCGGTCGTCGGACTATCTGAATACGTGCGTACTCGGTACCACGTTCTTACAGATTTACAAGACATGGTTGGCTTCTAGCAAAGCATCGTGCCTACCCAATTCTCCAGAAATATTCTTTTAAGAAATACATAATCTATAACAGGCGTAGTATACTAAGTATTGCGTATTACGATCCAGTATCGGATGTCACATGCTAGGCCTGGGGCTGGAATTGTGTCTGCCCTGTACGAAGCATATATCGGATCACTAGCAACTAGTCTCTTTAATCGGATAATCATGACCTTGTCATATTATCCCGATAGTTGCAACATAATAGAGTACAAGTTATGTATCCCTGCGTGATCATCATATCTATATGACTGAAGTGATACTTCCATCTTGACATCACACCCAATACACTATGATTCTCAATAAACCTAGAAGAGGCATACATAGAACCTGTTAAAGTCTCGGACGACCAAAACCAAAGCGTATTGATTGTCGCAAGTATTAGCGATGCAAGTCTCAGGTTAAGACCAAATACACCTACCTTGATTCGGATTCCCATAGACACATAGTCATACTACCAATGGGATTCCGAGGGGTCTATCCAGAGCGAAGCTGTTTCCGTACCATCGGTAAACACAACCTCCTAATACACTTGCATTAGTATCCAATAACCAAATATATGAGAACTATGTCGTTACGCTTCCATAACGCGCACAAGTGTAACACCAGTATATCCGCATTATCAATGTACAGTCTCAATAATACTACGACTAGGGATATTTGATGATTAAACCTTTAGTGGATTGATATTGTCTCATATCTTATTAATCCGGAACTAATCATAAGGACTTTTATCATTTATATATACAAGTAATCTAATTATAAAATGATAAATTGGCAATTTCCTTTGTCACATAGTTAATTTGTACAAAAACCACAATGTCTTTTACAAAAAGTGATGCTATGGGTCATAATTATCCAACAATATCCCATTTGGCCTATAGCCAATCACTCAAGTATCTAACACCTGAACTATGTACATGTCGCTCAAACTTTTGCTGAAGAATAACCTTCGTCAGCGGATCGGCAATGTTGTCATCTGATGCGAACTTCTCGATCTTCACATCGCCACGATGTATGATCTCACGAATCATATGGAAACTTCGAAGTACATGCTTGGATCGTTCATGAGACCGTGATTCCTTAGCCTGCGCTATAGCCCCGTTATTGTCACAATACAAAGGAACGGGCTCAGCTGCTAACGGAACTACTCCTAATCCAATTAGGAATTTACGGATCCAAACTGCCTCTTTTGCTGCCTCAGCTACAGCGATGTATTCCGCTTCTGTTGTTGAATCGGCAACAGTCTCTTGCTTTGAAGATTTCCAGCTCACTGCTCCGTTATTCAAACAAAATATGTGCCCGGATTGCGACTTACAGTCGTCTTTATCGGTTTGGAAACTTGCATCGGTAAATCCAGTTACCTCAAGTTCTCCATCTCCATAGACTAAGAAAGTATCCTTAGTTCGTCTAAGATACTTAAGGATGTTCTTAACCGCAACCCAGTGACCATCACCTGGATCGGCCTGATAGCGACTACACATGCTCAAAGCATACGAGACATCAGATCGCGTACATATCATGGCATACATATCATGGCATACATAATCGATCCGACTACTAAAGCAAACGGGATCCGACTCATGCTGTCTCTCTCATCTTGAGTTTTAGGACACATGTCCTTAGATAGAGTGACGCCATGTGACACTGGCAACAGTCCCCTCTTAGACTGATCCATGTTGAATCTCTTCAACACTTTATCAATGTACGTGCTCTGGGAGAGTCCAAGCAGCTTTCTAGATCTATCCCGGTAGATCTTTATTCCCAGAATAAAGGCTGCTTCTCCCAGATCTTTCATGGAGAATTTTAATGAAAGTCAAGCTTTCACCGATTGTAGCATGGGAATATCATTGCCAATAAGCAATACATCATCTACGTAAAGGATAATGAATTTCTGTGTGCTCCCACTAACCTTCTTATATACACAAGGATCATCCTCGTTTTGAACGAAATCATATTCTTTTATGATCTCATCAAAACATTGGTTCCAAGAACGCGATGCTTGCGTCAATCCATAAATGGATCGATTTAACTTGCAAACTTTGTTTGCATGTTTTGGTACGACAATACCGTCAGGCTGTTGCATATAAACATCTTCCAAAAGGTTTCCGTTAAGGAAAGTGGTTTTGACGTTCATTTGCCATATTTCATAATCGAAATATGCAGCAATAGCAAGCATTATCCGAATGGATTTAATCATAGCAACAGGTGAAAAGGTTTCATCGTAATCGACACCATGTCGTTGACGATACCCTTTCGCTACAAGCCTGGCTTTGTACGTTTGTATATTGCCATCTATGTCAATCTTCTTCTTGAAGACCCACTTACAACTAATAGGCTTTACGCCTTCTAGTGCATCAACCAGTGTCCAAACTTGGTTGGTATACATGGAATCCATTTCGGACTTCATGGCTTATTGCCATAAAGTGTAGTCGATATCTTGTATCGCTTCCTCATACGTAGCCGGCTCGTTATCCTCAATAAGATTAATATCTACGTGAGGTGAGATCAGAAACCCATACCTCTCAGGTTGTTTTCTGACTTTCTCCGACCTACGTGGTTCTTATGTATCAGAAGATTATGGTACAGTCTCATCCCTGATGAACTGTTCATGTTCCGTTAAGGAATCAATACCAGGAACAGTATCACTCCGACTTTCATCGAGTTCTACTGTCCTCCCACTTACCACTATATTTAGAAATTCCTTTTCGAGGAAAACCGCATGTAGAGCAACAAATATCTTGTTCTCTTGTGGGTGGTAGAAGTAAATATCCTTTGATTTCCCTAGGATAACCTACAAATAGCCAATTATCTTATTTGAGTTCTAGTTTGGTACCATCCAAACATTTTACGTATGCCCAGCATCCCCAAATCTTCAGGAATGAGAAACCCGGTTTCTTTCCTGTCCATATTTCATATGGAGTCTGTTGAACAGACTTTGACAGAACCTTATTCAAAATAAGTATTGCATGGTTCAATGCATATGCCCATAAGGAAATTGGTAGCTCAGTGCAACTCATCATAGACCTTACCATGTCCAACAAAGTTCGGTTTCTCCGTTCGGACACACCGTTTAATTGAGGTGTTCCGGGAGGAGTCCACTGTGAAAGAATACCATACTCTTTCAAGTAATCGAGAAAATCATTGCTCAAGTATTCTCTACCACGGTCTGACCGTAATGTTTTAATACTTTTGTCGGTCTATTTTTCTACTTCGTGTCGAAACTATTTGAATTTCTCAAATGCTTCCGACTTGTGTCTCATAAGATACACATAACCATAACGCGATGCATCATCCGTAAAGGTTACAAAGTATTCATATCCACCTCTAGCCTGGCTAGACATGGGCCCACATACGTCACTATGAACGAGGGCTAACAGTTCGGTGGCATGTGCACATTTACCGCTAAAAGGTGTTTTAGGAATTTTGCCTAATAAACAATATTCGCATATGTCATATGAATTTGGATCAAATCCGTCCAAGTACCCACTCTTCGAAAGTGTGGATATGCGAGTCTTGTTAATGTGTCCCAGACGACAATGCCACATATAAGTTTCATCTTTGTTACTTAATTTAAGCCTTTTGTTTGTCATGTTATATGATTGAGATTGATTTATATTCAAAATATAAAGACCATTATTTACATCAGCACTGCATATCTCAAAATCATTTTTATAAAAAAAAACACCATGTGTTTCTGAATACAAAAGTATACCCACATTGGGTTAAACAAGATACATATATAATGTTTCTAGTCAAACTAGGTACATAATAGCAGTTTGAAAAATTAAGTACATGCCCCGAGGGCAGTTCCAAAATATAGGTCCCAACAGCCAAAACGGTGACTCTAGCCCCATTTCCAACTCGGAGGTCGATCTCTCCTGAAGGTAGTCTCCTGCTAATCTGCAGATCCTGCACATCAGTACATATATGAGTACCACAACCAGAATCAAAAATCCAATTTTTAAAACTAGAAGTAGACATGTTTATCTCTATAACAAACATACCTGAAGCTGGAGCCTTGCCCGCCTTCATTTTCTTCATGTGCGCCTTGTACTCACGGAAGTCACGCTTCCAGTGACCCTATTTGCCACACTGCAGGCAGACATCTTGGGATTTGTCATTTGCCTTCCCAGAAGACTTTGATGATTTGGCCTTGCCATTTCTTTTCTTCTTCTTCTTCACGCCTCCAATAGCCTTTGGCCAAGCCTTGGCAGACTGAGATGTCGAAGCGAAGTGCGCCTCGCGCTTTTTGCCCTTCAAAAGCTCCTTTTCTGCTTCTTGCAGCATTTCCATCAACTCTCCAAGAGTATGAACTTGGTTCATCATATTGTAGTTCATGATGAACCCGCTCCAGTTGTCAGGAATAGACTGTAAGATCAAATCTATGGAAGTCTCAGCCTCAAAGGTTATGCCTAGCTGACCCAACTGTTTGATGTCAGCAATCATTTGTGACACATGGTGCTCGACAGATGTACCCTCTGACATTCGAGAGCGAAAGAGCTTCTTCTGCAATTCATACATTTGCGATATAAGGTTAGATCGGTGAAGATCCTTCAATTTTGCCATCATAGTATAAAGATCCAATCCATTGTTCTAGCTACGAAATTGAGGGGTCATTGCAGCAAGCATGACGGATTGAGCAGTTGAGTTGTCATCAATGTGAGTCTTCCAAAGCTCAAGCTTAAGCGGCTGCTCAATTCCGACCTTAGGCCCGAGAAGTCTCTATATCGTATAGAGCATCTTCTCGGCCCCCAGGACAATCCTGAGGTTCATATCCCAGTCACGAAAGTTCGCACCATTAAAGAAATTTTCCCGATGATAATATCCCTAACGTTGATCTTTCCGGCCATCTTAATTGCAATAGTCTAACTATTCAATTAATGATTTTGGGTACAGTCCAACTGTTACAATGAAAAATAATAAAATATTAGTCCAACTAATAAATATATAAAATGATGAAAATAATTTGAAAGCGCGTATTTGGCAAGTATTTGAACAAAATTGCAAATTCAATACTGGCCTCCCACTATTTTTCGGTGAGCCTATAACCCTCTGTTGAGTACTCGGGAAACCTAGTTTCCTAGTGGGCTAGGATCACGTTAAATAACACACAACCTTGACTTTGGCCAACAAGCTGTATGATATTTAACTAGGTAGATGTCTAAGATCAATTGGATCTCATCCAATTCCTAGATCCGGTAGGTGGACCTCCAAGTCCGAAACATATATACAATATATCCAATATATTTTCTAACCTTTTCCTCTGAAACAACTAAGCCTTGTCTTTGGCTCAACAAGTTTAATGATTCCAGTTAAGTGGGACCCATTGACAGTGGGAAAGCTTCGTAATCCATGTCGATGAACAAGAAGTGACCTTGACTTTGGCCAACAAGTCAAAACTTGCCCAAGACATGCGATATGGAGCAAAGCTTTCGTGGTTCAAACACATCCGCGATGGACATTGATCTTGACTTTGGCCAACAAACCAATGCCAATCTTGAATCTTGAGAGATAACCACTCAATGGAAGGAATTCGCTTAATATTTGTTGAGGATTTTTTGCGTAAATTGGCAACCAATTTATTATCTTTGATTAGGTCTCATCATACACCCTTAAGCATGCATTCTAAAAGCATAATAAGGCGCGAAATAAATAATAACGATATACGGATGGATATTCAACAAATTGTTCCTATAACAAATCTCTCATTTTCCTCTCCTCGGCTAGCACTATACTTACTTCTACCCAATTACATAATACAATAAAGAAACCTCATTTACATTGAGGGGAATTGGTGAGAAGAGAAGTACAAAGAGTCAATAGATAAAAGGCTGGACACGCAGGTTCAATTTAATAAATTCTAAATTTATTACAACAATTTCCAAAATTGCCCTTACCCATCTAATATCCATCTGATATACATTATTCATACAATACATCCATGTATTCACACAAAGCATGTTATTCAATCAATCTAATCCAATTATTTAATTTTTGAATTAATGATCATCCAATGTTCAAACAACAATTTGATTTGCGCGAGTCCAACTCGTTTAAGAATAAGTACTCAAAGTGCGTATCCTTGAATTATATCGAACTACAATTTTAAATTCAATTTAATTTGTATTCAATACTAATTCTAATTTAATTCCAAATTAAATAATTACATTTTATTTGTTCCTTTTAGACTTAGATTCTAAATCCAATCTAAATGGGTCTCAAATGCCCAATTAACATCCAATGTTAATTTAATTAAAGTTCAATGGGCTTTTAATTAATTCTTAAGGCATGGACTTTGGCAACCAAAGCCCAATAAGGAATCACCATTTGCCATAAAATTAATTTTGGCACATTATGCCCAATTAAATTTTTAAAGGCCCAATTATTATACTTGGACTTTGTGGGATGGTTTTAGGCCCAATTTGGATCCAATCCAATTGTCTTAAACCAACTTGGCCCAACCAAGCCCATTAAGCCCAAATACAACAATATTAGCCCAATTCAAAATTAAAGGCTTATTTTAATTAATACAAAATTCCAAATTTCACATTAATCTTAATTAAAGTGTATTAGCCATAATTAATTAGTTAAATTAATATTTCCAAAACACCAATTTATCTAATTAATCATGCTTAATTAATCAACTTATGTCCAACACAAATTGAAGCTAAATCAATCAATTACATGCTTCTCAACTCACGGCAATATGCACAATTTTATATCCAATTTTGATTTCAATCCAATTAAATCACAAATCAATATACTCATCATGCTTTAAACACATCCAATGGTTTAAAATCAAAAAATCACCATGATATATTTAGGGACATATATTCGACCAAGGTAAGGAATTTATGGGAAAATTTATCCAATTCATTTTCTCAAATTTTAAGATACATAAATCTAATTCATCATCAACCAAGCTCAACCAAACAATTAATTTGAAGAAATCATGCTCAAATCACAAAAACCCCAAATTAAAGTATATAAACCCTAAGTTTATTTCATGCTTAGACAAGGCTCTTGATACCATTGTTGGGTTCCTAGAACATGCCAATGATCATTTAAGTAGAAATGTGTGTGAATAATTCAAGACGTTGCGAAAAACCTTACATTGATCGGTTTGTGGATGTATGAAAGTTCAAAACTTTTTGGTGTCATTTGAGCTCCAAGCTTCAATATTTGTGTTCCAAACACTTGGGATTAGTTTCCCTAACACCTTTATTAACTCCTTTAATGTGCTAGTAATCAAGATTTTGAAGCAAAATCAAGAACAATGAGCCATAGCTCACGGCAATAGAGAGAATGAGAAGGAGAGAGTTTTCAGTTTTTGCAATAGGGAGAGAAGAGAGTTGTTTTGTGTTGTGTAATTGGTTTTCCAAAAACAATTACCTATTACCAAAAATCCAAAGTGTGTATTAGTCTTTCACAAATCAAGCTTGTGTGATTTACAAGCTACCAACTAACCACCAAATTCTATCAACCAAAAGTTTGATAAAGTTGACTAGTGATGTGATTTGGTGGGCCCCACTTTAAATTTAAAATTCGAGTGGGCCCGCTAAGCACATTCGGGCTCGGGTTCGTTCAATTCCGAATTAACGAATTTTCCGTTGCGACATAATTAAATCTAATTTAATTAAATAATTATGCCTAGCAAAATTATTATTAAAGTCGCTTACGAATTAATTCTAAATTAATTCGTTCGCCCGAATTAAAATCCAATTTCAATTCCACGTTGAAATCCAATTTCAATTAATATATCGAATATATTATTTAATCGATTAATTCCAAATTAATCGTTCTCTCTCTTCTAATCGAATTTTATCCCAGATAAATTCTTGCCGTAATTAATCCTAGATTAATTTTCTCTCTCTTATAATTAATCCCATATTAATTCTGCTCGAGTCAAATGTCATCGGTGAATCTTCGGGAAGTGACCCATGAGATCCCTGGATATGTTGGCAGTAAATCCGGTCATCGGACTATCCGAATACGTGCGTACTCGGTACCACGTTCTTACAGATTTACAAGACATGGTTGGCTTCTAGCAAAGCATCGTGCCTACCCAATTCTCCAGAAATAATTTTTTAAGGAATACATAATCTATAACAGGCGTAGTATACTAAGTATTGTGTATTACGATCCAGTATCGGATGTCACATGCTAGGCCTGGGGCTGGAATTGTGTTTGCCCCGTACGAAGCATATATCGGATCACTAGCAACTAGTCTCTTTAATCGGATAATCATGACCTTGTCATATTATCCCGATAGTTGCAACATAATAGAGTACCAGTTCTGTATCCCTGCGTGATCATCATCTTCATATGACTGAAGTGATACTTCCATCTTGACATCACACCCAATACACTACGATTCTCAATAAACCCAGAAGAGGCGTACACAGAACATGTTAAAGTCCCGGATGACCAAAACCAAAGCGTATTGATTGTCGCAAGTATTAGCGATGCAAGTCTCAGGTTAAGACCAAATACACCTACCGTGATTCGGATTCTCATAGACACATATCCATACTACCAATGGGATTCTGATGGGTCTATCCAGAGGGAAGCTGTTTCCGTACCATCGGTAAACACAACCTCCTATTACACTTGCATGAGTATCCAATACCCAAATATATGAGAACTACGTCGTTACGCCTCTATAACGCTCACAAGTGTAACACTAGTCTATTTCGCATTATCGATGTCCAGTCTCGATAATACTACGACTAGGGATATTTAATGATTAAACCTTTAGTGGATTGATACTGTCTCATATCTTATTAATCTGGAACTAATCATAAGGACTTTTATCGTTCATATATACAAGTAATCTAATTACAAAATGATAAAATGGCAATTTCCTTTGTCACATAGTTAATTTGTACAAAAACCACGATGTCTTTTACAAATAGTGATGTTATGGGTCATAATTGTCCAACAACTATGAGCAAGAGAAGATCGTATAGACATGTGGGTATTCGTTGAATCGAATACCCAATGACTCACATGTGATTCCTAATAGTTTGAAGTACACACCACCGTCAATAGAAATCTCCTCGAGTCGAGTAGCATATGTGATACTTGATTGTAGGATATCATTGATTTTGTGTGTGATTCTCCACATTTTAATGTCATATATGTCAGATACCTTTCATGGTCAGACCTATAGATTTTCGTTAAGTGTGGACAAATGTACTCGTTAATCAATTGCGTATCAAGATAGGATCTGCCACCCTG
Organism: Zanthoxylum bungeanum; assembly: GCA_019454045.1. Classification (NCBI taxonomy): domain Eukaryota; kingdom Viridiplantae; phylum Streptophyta; class Magnoliopsida; order Sapindales; family Rutaceae; genus Zanthoxylum; species Zanthoxylum bungeanum. The sequence continues at coordinate 47,217 of SKCR01037946.1, read as the reverse complement.
TATGTGTACCATAAAGGATTTAGGTATCCATGTGAGTAAGTCACGTTTCTTAAGACTTTGGCCAAAGCCGATCACCTAGGGTGGATCGCATATATCAGAAATGATGTTCTGATTAGTTGTAAAGAATCGTGGACATGTCGACATGAGATGTGCGCCTCGGAAACTTGACGGTGTAATATATGTTTGCAAAGCATAACTCGGATAGCCCATGATGAATGGATTGTTAAACATATGTGATGACCTCGACTTGTATAGTTCAGAATTGTCTTTTGAGTTCTTCACGAATTTGGAGGTGGACGAATTGCGTACATATAAGCTAGACTTATGTGACAAACGTATCTGGACTTAGAGAGTCCCACAATATGAAATGTACTCATTGAGCACTTTGGTAGTCGATAATTTTGATAATAAATAATATTTGATATTATAATTGTCAACTAAAATAATTAAGTGTTGTTGGATAACATTAATTATTTACTTTGACCCAATTGGATTAATCCAAAATCACACAAGGGCTTTATTATAATTTCGTAAATATCTCTACCATTGGAGGATATTTTGGTAATTACAAATATGTTATAATATATGTATTTGGCTTGATTTAATTAGATTAAATCAAAGTGGTAGACATTCAACTAATCCATTAATTAAACTTTGTCTTGATTTAATTGGATTAAATCAAAGTGGTAGACAAAGGTGATTAGTCACACCTAATTATACATATTTGGACAAATTGGATTAAGCCCACATTAAAGTTGACCAGAAATTTTATTAATTAAAAATTACATAAGTTTTGTTATAAAATGCAAGTTTGATGAAGTTTTTTTATCAAGCCAAAGTAAGCTAAAACAAACATTAAGTAAAACAAAGAAATATTAGCTTAAATAATTTTTTTGTGGGAGAAGCTTTGAAAGTTCTCTACAATAACAATTAGAAGAAGATTGGATCTTCATATCAAGCTTGCTAGATTTGGAAGTTCTCCACAATATTTCAATAAGGAGAAGAATATTGGATCTTGTAATCAAGCTTGCTAGATAAGTTTGATATTCTCCAAAGCTATGTTTTCATTAGTGAGTTATCATTAGTGGACATATAGTGATGAATTATGTATTGGATACATAATAACATAGCTTGATTTTGAAATTAGGCTAATTAATTGTGTACGTATGCTTTGGAAATATAAACACAATATGCTTGTAATTTGGTCAAAATGTTCATGTTGGACATGGAACATAAAATTAGAGTTTTTGGAACTCTATATGATAACTTGGAGCTATGACTATCATTCTACAATCAATTGAACACATTTGAGTAACCTAGAATTGTTCATGAGTTACATTATTATGGGATTTTATTTTGGTTTATGTTTTGACTCAAAAAATTACATATATGTATTTAGAATACATGTATGTTTGTTGTACAATGTGTTTTGATATTGGTTTTGATGTTAAAATTAGAATTTTAGGTGTATTGAAGTGTTTGGAGAAAATTGGAGGTGTTTAGATTAGATTAAAGGAAAAAATGTATAATGCCAATATTTTACACATGGCAGCGTCGCGACACTAAGCTCTCAGAGCTTTGGGCGTCGCGACGCTCATCCTTGCACGTCGCGACACTGAGCATTCATAGATTGAGCGTTACAACTCCCAAGTCTGAGCGTCGTGACACGCCGACAGCTACTGCCCATGAGCGCTGAAACTTCATTTTATATGTTTTGGAGTTTCCAGACTCCAATTTTGTCCCCGTTTTTTTTCCTACGGGCTCGTAACATAATATAGTATTCTATAAAATAATTCAAAAATACACATATCCTTGATATCCATGGGTTAGACCCACTTCTACTGCAAGAGGCACTGATCTGACTCCAGAGGTCCCACATGTAGGGGTTTTATGGTGAAAATCCAGTAACGCAGCGAAATCGCGGAAAATCAAAATTTTCCGATTTCAAAATTTTTTTTGGATCAATTAAATAAACTTATTTATTTAATTACCCAATTATTAAATTCTGAAAAATTACACAAGAAATCAAATTTCTTAGTAATTACCGAATCACCCCACAACTTTGCAAATTGATCATTTTAGTCCTAAAATTGTCAAATATAATTTTGGATGATTCTAAATCATTTCTAAAATGATTTCCAACATGTCCAACACATCAAAATCAGATTGCAACAAAATCCCCAATTTTATGCTAATTGCCGAAACCACCCAGAATATTTTAGTTCTTACAATTTGGTCCTTTTTTTTTCAAAACATGTCAAGATCAAATCCAATCAACTCAAAAATTAATATGCATCATATACACACCATAATACATCACATATATAAAAATCCCCAAATTTGGAAAGGGTTAATAACCCTAATATTACAATTTCTTCAAATTGACAAATATTACCAAATCAATTAAATCCATCACTTTAATTTTATCTAAACTACACCAAACAAGTCTCACCATCATGAAACAACTCAAGAACAATTCTAGGTCATCAATGAGTGGCTTAGCAACTCTAGAATGGCAACATGATTATCAAATAATCAAAAGTAAGTCATTGAAATCATTTCAAGCTTACTTTAAAATCATACATGCATACATCTTTCAAACAAGTTCACAACCAATTAAAACAAAAACTAAAAGTGTAGAGACAACATCCTAGCAACACATGTTGAAGCTAAGCATGTTAGAAATATTTTCTATGTTGGAAGATTAAAAGAAAGACTTACAAAAATCAAATTATTTCAAGCTTTTCTTCTTTGTCTTCAAACTTTTCTCTCAACTCTTTTTGTATTTGTTTTGGTAACTTATGAACCATTAACCTAATGAAAATGAAACAAAACAATATATACTTCACAAAAATGCCCTTGGCCGAATTTATGTAGTATAAATATCTAGATATTTAATTTTTGTTTCATTTAATTTGCTTTATCAACTTGCATTTTGAATCATTACATCTTTAATGAATTTCAGCAAGTCAACAAAAGCAACTCAAGGCATTTACAAAAAATATCAAAACTAAAGATATTTATATTTTTAATTAATTTAATTATTTAACAATTAAATAATTATTTAAATACAAATATTTTAAATATATGTATTATATTTACTTTAAATATCAAATACATATATATTTATGATATATGTTAAATATCACAATTTGATATTTAATTAATGTGTATTTAATAAAATCTATCATTAAATACAAATACACAATAATTAGGAAATGACTATTAGGTCCTTTCGCATGTATTTTTCTTTTAAACGACTTATAAATAATCAGTATTATTCATAAAAGTTGCCCTAGTGTTCTACGAGTTTATTTCACTAGTGAGACTCTCTAGATTCAGGCATATCCGTCACGAAATCCAATTTCGTGTCCATAATTTACCCACTCGTAAATTATGACGACTACGGATAAACTCGCTGAATCATACAGGTCGAGGTCATGGCATATGTATAATTCCTCCGTCATAGGCCCAGAGATATAGATGTAAACGTTAAATCTCTATAGGGACAATCTCGTCGACGTCTCTATTAGCAATCTCTAAAAGAACACTTAGAACTGATTTCTAAAGTGTACCACGGGCCCATGATTTTTATCTGATTACTAATCATATATGGACTACCTATGCTCTGTATACAGAACTGACATATCATATCTCGACACACACATGACACCCTGAGGATCTGTCCACATCCAACGAACAGACGGAGGTCTGATCTGAATAGATCGGTGACGTGACTATCATCTAAGTATGGAAGATGTCTCATGTGCCGACAATGGTATCTCAAGTTGAGGAATCACAAATGCTACTCAACCCGAGAAGATTCTTATTGACGTTGGTGTACCATCCATTAAGAATCTTCGGTGAGTCGTTTAGTGTTTATTCGCTATAAACACCTACACGTCTATATAAGTCTCCAAGACTCATGGTTCATTGAGAAACCATTGGAATCATATATTCCAGTATACGACATATACCGGTCTCAACGGGTTTACTTTACTGACCAAGTAGTGTAAACATTGACCAGGAACAGTCTGAGAATGACAACGTCATGATACAACTCAATGTCAGTTGCGACGTTTTTGCAACTGCATCATGACTAATCATTCTAAGGTCAATTACGTCTTTACCATATAAGAAGATATATTATATTACAGAAACTGCTTATTTTATTCATAATAAAACGTTTTACAATAGTATTTATAAGGAAATACAATCGGGAATTGGCGCTCTGAACACCAACCCCAACAGTATATTGCATTCTTCAATTGTCAGATCACGTTTGTGCAACCACTCCTTGATTTGGTTGTTGTTTTGGCTGGTTTGGGCGATTTGACCACTAAATGATTGGGTGATTTGGTTGCTCGGTCGATTATGCTAAGTCGATTGGGTGATTTTTGTAATTTTTGGTTGTGAACAATAATAAAAACTCTCTTTTTTGTGCACTTCTCTCTTAACTTTATCTGCAGGAGTCAAAGCTAAGTAGCCTCCTCTTCATATTTAATTTTCGGTGGCCACCAACTGATCAAAATGGCTTCAAAAAGTACATATTTTAGTTTTTGTTGAACATGAATTTAGTGTGATGAAAATGCCAACGGCTTATGTTTATTGTTAATTTTCTAACAATTTAATCTTGCTTTTATACTCTCAAATACAAGTTCATGAGGAGAAGAAGAAGAATAAATCAGAATCAAACATTCATCTGAATCAGATTATGAAAATTTCTCTTCATTTATAACACATAAAAGTAACAAGCAACATGACAAATGGCAGTTAAATTCAAGCAACGTCACTAAAATCGTTCAGGAACGTGACTTGGTGGTGTAGGGTTCAGGATTTCACCATGTGGTTTTGGATTCGAATTCAGGGAGTCCGTTTTTTATAAGAGCCTGAAATAATCGCAAATTTTACCTGATCCGTTTAAGCTCGGAATGAATGATTTGACGACGAAATTTCCAAAGAATCCAAAAAAAATAAAATCAGAGACCATATCCTCATTTTCGTCATCTAATCTACATCAACACCGCAGAAACACAACATATCACATACCCCATAAAATTTATATAAGGTTGACAAAATGATAGAGTTTAAATAAAATTACTATGTTTCAATTTGATAAATATGCATTTCGTTGAAAGGGTTCTTCTAGAATTAATTTCAATTTTTTTTTTTTTTTTTTTTTTTTGTGAAAATACAAGGATAAGGGACATGAGGATTGAGGAGGATTGAACTCTCAAGATTAATGTTGAAAAATATTAGAGAGGGGCAGGCACCGTGGCAATAATAGCACAATCGAGAAGAGATGTACTTAAAATTTAGGTGGGTTTGTACGTATATACCCATTATAAATATTTGGTTTAAAACCCAAAGCCTTCAAAAAGCCCCATCCAATACCTACAATCCGCATGCTCATTGACTCACACGTGCGAAGGCAAATAAACCAGCGTGATGAAGAACCTTCTGGGTTGTTGAGTTCAAATAAAATTGAAGCAATACCTCTTTAAAAGGTTTCATTCAGGGAAGCGAGGATCTCAATCTGGGTTTCAGTTGAATTAGCATTTTGAGTCTGCAATGTCTTCGCCTGCTGAGTAATACCATTTTCTTTTTAATTTCTTACTTTATTTCATTTCTCTGTGTGTGTTGTATTTCTAATCTGGAATAATATTATTCAGTGATGTGGCTGAAACTTGGTTTAAGGATGCTGACGTTGTGATATGTTAATTGAGGAATTGGATTAGAGTTACTAAATTTGTATTATGTAGTTAATACTTTATTTTCTCTTGTCGTGGATCTCATGTTTAGTTAATGATGTTGAGTTTTATGCAATAACTATCTTCTCTCAAACTCAAACTTGATTAACCCATGGCTGTTGTGGAATGGAATCACTATAGCTGTTAATATGTGCATAGGTGGTTGGGAAACGTTAGCTGCCAAGTAAAACTAGGTGTTTATCAAATACTTTAGCTACTGTCTTTCAAATTTAAGCAGAAACACCAGTTATACCTTAAGATGTTGCAACGAATTGATCATGCGTCAAATTTGTGTTTTCTGAATCATAATTGTTCCATTCTTAAAGGTCTGTTTTACTTTCCAATCTTTCTTTTCATCATATCAATTGTGGATTGGCACCAAATTTTGTTGAAAAATGTGGTCCATTGTATATCCGATCCGTTTCACCGTATTACTCTTTGCTTAGGAAAAAAAGGTTGAATGATAGGAAAACCTAATTAAGTGGCTATTGTTGATTACAGACACTTAATAAAGTATTAGGTACCTGCACACCCAGCAGAAAACATATAACAATTTCTCATTTATGTGTTGTTTTTCAGTATCTAAACCAGAATTGCATTGCAGTGCCTACTGTTCTCACGGCAAATTTTGTGCAGTGACAAGGTCACAAGGCATTCCAGCTGTATGTGGCAATGAACTAGTAGTGGCTCTGCGTTATGCAAATTATTATGACAAATTGTTTTGATGTAGAATCTTTAAAACTATGCCTGAACTGATATTATGATATTTTCCAACCGTTATTCTTTTACACTTTACTAGCCAGACAGAAGAACAGTAGTTAGCTTTTTGGTAATAGAGATACTTTAGACTGCTTGGTCCCAGTCCCTGTCTTTGCTTTCTGTGTTGTTGGACCATTTGCTCTGGTTTTCTCTTTGTTGTTTTGTTTTTTTAGTATAAAATAAGAATATAGATTATTTCTACAACATAATGCTGATAATTGCAATCCTTGTTCTTCTTCCATTTTCAGATTCTATCACTCTCTTCCACCAATAAGCAAGGCTTATGGGACCTTGTGTGTTGCTGTCACTATAGCTTGCCAGTTAGGATTATTGGATCTTTCTATTCTTGCATTAGACTACAAGCTTGTGTTTTCATATTTTCAGGTATGGGTTCACTTTCTGTGATTACAAAAAAAATGACTGCAGATTATGCTGCCGATGACTGTATAAAAAAGCTGCTTTCAATTTGAAAATTTTTCTGTGAGTTTCTGCTGAATTTGCTTGTTCTTCTCAAATGGTGACTTATATGAGTAGCTTTAATGTCATGGAAAGCCTGTATATATCCATATACATAGCCGATAAATAGAAAGCTTATTGTGATTGGTATACTATACATTTCTATAATTTAACAGATGTTAACAGTTGCACGACTTCTAAAGATCTTCCTTCACATGTGATGCTATCATGCTACAGCATTTGCGTGCAGGGCACCTAGGTTGAAATAACATTTAACAATTTGTCAACCCTAACAAAACTGTAGCCACTTCAAAATTGTTTTGCGTAAGGTTTGTAAAAACCCTTGATTCTCTTATAGTAGGCTGTTCTAAATTTTCTAGAAGTTCCCATTGTGGGACTTTAAAACTGCACAATTCTGTTTGTTTTTACAATTTGATACTTAGTCTCCAACTGTATGGTTGGGTTAGAGTTGTGGTTTCCATGGTATTTATTGCAACTACCTAAGCTGATAGGTTGGTTACAAGTTAAGGTAGATAGAGCTTGTCTAAGATGGAAAGTGGAAACCTTATTGATGGATTTTAGGAATTTGCAATTCGCATATTCTCATGCTAACAAGAAGTAGTTGAAAACCGTGCTAGAAAGATGACTGTAAACACCAAACTGACTTCTTTTTGTGATTTTGCAAATGAGCTGAATGTATTCCATTTCAAATTTTCGTTAACTCACTCACTAATACGCACATAAACAATGATACACACATTCCCTTGTGCACCCTTATAGACATGTAAAATTGTATGCATATGGGAAATTGATATGGTTGATAGATATCCCTTTTAAGTGTGGTATGAACTATGAAATCTCATTTTATTCTGTGAAGGTTCTGTCAACTACTCGGTGGAACTTTAAGTAACTTGACTTACATTTGTAGGTATGGAGGCTGATTACAAATTTCTTTTTCCTTGGAAAATTTTCAATCAATTTTGGGATTCGCCTTTTGATGATGTAAGTATTAGGCCATGGAAACTTCCAATCCATTGCATCAAATGGTTTGAGTTCATTGAGTGACTCCCATTGTTGTCCAATGTGACCAGTGACAACCATGTGGTCATTTACTAAATGCTTGAAGGATACTTTTTTTAAATAATATTCCTGGCAGTGACAATTGTGCGATAATTCTCTATGAATGTACAGAGCGAGATATGGAGTTAACCTGGAGAAGGGGCCATTTGAAAGGCGTACAGCAGATTTTCTATGGATGATGATTTTTGGAGCTTTATCACTGTTGGTGGGTGATAATGTTTTCATATATTTGAATTGTTTATGAAACCATTCCAAATAATATTTTTATTTCAAGATGACTTATGCTGTAGAAATGATTTATTAGGCTGGCAGAACATTCACAATGTTTTTTAGAAATGAACTTTGGGAGAGGAAAAGTCTAGTTACCCATTCTGACTTTTCCTTCTAAATGCTGAAAATTTTGAAATTTAAAGGAGCATATGATAAGCTGCAGCAATCATGATCAGCTATCTAAACGTCTTTCATTGGTTTGCATAACTAACATGATTTCTTTTTGTTATGATTTTTTCTCGGTATTTTAGGTTTTGTCAGGCATCCCCGTATTTCGGTCTTATTTCCTTGGGATATCGCTTGTTTTTATGCTTGTGTATGTCTGGAGTAGAGAATTCCCAAACGCTCAAATCAATATATATGGCCTTGTGACACTTAAGGTACACGCAAATCCTTATGGTGAATTTAATTGGGAGGTTTTTGATTCTTTGAGCTAGCTTCGGCTGCTAAAATATCTGAAGCGGCATATTTTATCTATGAATTTTTATTTTTTCTTTTGATTTGTAGGCATTTTATCTGCCATGGGCAATGCTTGCTTTGGACGTCATTTTTGGTTCACCTCTTGTACCAGACCTGGTGGGAATCGTAGCAGGACATCTATATTACTTTTTGACCGTCTTGCATCCACTTGCAACTGGGAAGAACTTATTGAAGACTCCGAAATGGGTGTATCCTTTTCTTGGTTCCTTAGGGTGAAAATTATGCAGCTTTGGAGTAATCATATTCTGCTGAATGCGAAACCATCATTAGAGACATAGCATAGTCTCTCTCACAACACACACAGACGACTTTTCTGTTTTTTCCCTCTGGAGAAATACATTTTATTTTTATTTCTTATACGTTATTGCGGTATTTCTTAACTTTTTAATAGACAAAAACTGGTAGCGAGATGGAGAATTGGAGCTCCAGCTATAAATCGTGCGCAGCCTGGTGCCCAACCTGATAGAACAACTGGCGGGGCTTTCAGAGGAAGATCATATCGATTAAGTGATTGATTATGTGCTCTTCAATCATATTATATGACAATGTTCTTGCAATTTTTTTTCCTTCAGAAGATGTACCTAACAGAGGCAGCAAAGCTTTTGCCAAAGGAGAGTTGACAGTTAAAATTGTTTCTTTATTATTATTTTACAGATTGTTCAATAACTCTTGGTTCACCCAGAATTAATTTGTAGAAAAAGTCCACAAGTTAAATGCAAATCTTTTGATTCAAAGCTGATTATAAATTGTTAATCAAAGTAATTTAGAGGTTGATATTAAGCTAATCAAAATTTTAAGCACTGGTAACCAACCACAATTTGTTTTAGGATGAATTTGAACAAAGAGAGTGGGGAATTGGACACGTGGAGGGAGTATGAAAATGGTACGAAAATAAAGGGCGGAGTTGAATGGCACATAATAACTGGAACAAAACGGACGGCTGAGAAAGCATCTGAGAATCCAAAATTTAACATTTGAAAAGCTGCCTTAGTCGTCGCTCTCTATTTATTTCTTACATTAAAATCGTAAAAGCGAGAGAGTGAAAAGCTTTCATTTCAGTTTCACAGAAAAACAAAAAATGTCGTGGCAAACGTACGTTGATGATCATTTGATGTGCGACATCGACGGCCAAGGCCAGCATCTCAGTTCTGCTGCGATCGTCGGTCTCGATGGTAGTGTTTGGGCCGAGAGCGCTAATTTCCCCAAGGTCTTTTTTTTTTTTTTTTTTTTTTTTGTCTTTATATTTCTCTTGATTGAATGGATCTTGATTTGTTTTGATTAGTTTACCGGTGAATTATTTATTTATATGTTTTGGGATTTCAATACGGTCCATTGATAACAATGCGCTTGCTTTGATTGCTTTTTTAATCATGATTCTGAATCAGTCTTTTGATCGTATGTGCATATGTTTGGAGAATTGATGAAATCCTTTTCCAGGATTCCAACTGTATTGTGATGTAAGATTTTTTTTAGCATCACCCATTAATTTGTGTTGTTTATCATTAATCCTGATAAGAAATTGCAGGATTTTTATTTTTTATTTATCTGTGGGGGTGATCGATGTAAAATCATGGATGTATTTTTAGTTTGTTGATTGATTTGATAAAACAAGTTGATTTATGTGTTCAAGGAAATTCTGGCATTTTGATAACTGATAATACCACGAATTGAGCTTAAACTCCTGTCGGATGCTACTCATATAATGTTTCTCCAAAAACTATGATCTGTGTTCGAAACCACGGCATTTTTCCATGCCTACCCCCAGGCAGTGTGTCAGAATTACCGAAATTTTTTGTCCATTTTGCTATAATTTCATCATCATTGACCGCTGCTGATTTTGAGAAAACCCCCCCCCCCCCCAAAATAATATTTTTCTAGGATTAATTTGTCTAGATTTTCCTAAAATCGGAAATCCCCAAATTGACTTAAAATTCTAATTTTGAATTTTCTGTCAACCGAAGAATTGTCTTGGCAGCGTCTAGGTGCTGAGCTGCCGCCCGACTAGCATCTAGCACGTTTTAGAACCTTGACTATGATTTGATTGATTCTGATATTAGTACATAAGAAGCAACATTATGTAGGCTACTCCGTGTTACCATCTCTATTTCTTAGTTTCATAACATCGTCTGTACAAAATAGTACTGCATGATTGTATTTGACCCTTCTGTATGCTGGTCTTGTTCATCAAATTTTCTGATTTTCTTGTTGGTGTTTTCCAGTTCAAGCCTGATGAGATTACCAGTATCAATAAGGATTTTGAGGAGCCAGGTCATCTTGCACCTACTGGATTGTTCCTTGGAGGCACGAAATACATGGTAATTCAGGGAGAGGCTGGAGCTGTCATCCGTGGAAAGAAGGTACTGTATACTCTTGGAATGATGTTTGAGCATGGGCAAATGAGTAATTCATTTTTATTACCCCCTCATTTTGTACATTGTGTGCTCCTCGTTAAGAGAAGGTTATGCATGTCTGAGGTTTATGTGATTGGTTCTTAGCCTAATCCTAACTCTTAAGGCAGCAAGGGACCTTCTATCAATGTTTTAGTAACTTGCTCCATTCATTTGGTTTGGTAGGGATCAGGAGGCATCACCATAAAGAAGACTGCTCAAGCTCTTGTATTCGGTATATATGAAGAACCCGTGACGCCAGGGCAGTGCAACATGGTTGTTGAGAGGTTGGGTGATTACCTTATTGATCAGGGCCTGTAGATCTAGCTCTATCATGATTCTAGTATTTCTTTTTCTTTTTTTTCATTTCTCTTTGAATTCTGATTCTAAGTTTGCCATCTTCTTCCTTTAGAGCCTTCATTTGTGAAGATGAGGCAGGTAATGACACACCATGTGAGAACTATATGGTTTGGTGTTTGGTTGTTTTGTTTTGACTTGAATTACATTTTATATATTTTTTATTTTTTATTTCTTCCATGGCTTCATTGTTCGCTCTCTTTTTATCTTTGATGCTCAGCTTGAATTATGCCTTCTTTATCATTCAAATTGTAAGAAAGATGTCAGTTTGTTTCATTTGTTGTGTAAGCATAGTTTAGAATCCTTTTGTGGCCATTTTTTTTTTTGGGATAAAGAGTCATTAATATCAACAACAGAAATGAAAATGTACAAAAAAAAAAAATTTATATAAAAACTGAAGACAAAAATAAATTTGTCCTCTATTGAAATTGTTTTTATCTTGCATTGAAATATTATAACCCTTAAAAAAAAGGAGAGAGAAATTGGAGTGACATTTGAATAGGAGTGAGAAAAATCGGTTACGGTTTCGGTTCCAATGAATCACAACCTATCCGAAAAAAATCGGTTCATAAGTATTGAGAATCATAACTTATCCAATTAAATAGGATATCATATTTATTGGTTTCAATTCAATTCTGGGTTATCCTATTTTAACAATAAATATATATATATATATATATATATTAACCTTTCAACTCTTGGTTGCACAAAAATATGTGTTAATTTGTGAGATTTTATAAATTAAAAGTTAATATGAATAAAATGGATACAATTATTTGATATGTATTTTACTTAAAAGGAGAGACCTACAAAGATTGGAGTGATTATCTTCACTCTTCTCAATTTTTGAAATATATTAAAAATTGAAAGTTGTAATTCATTGTTCAAATTAGCATAGCATATTACCTCAAATTATATTAATTACATAAATATCTTATGAATAATGATACTAATCTAAACTTAAAACAAATTGCTCTTAAGAAATCATAAATTATGAGTTAATTTACTATTAATTTGCTTACATATTTTTGGTTTTATGGTCTAGTTCCGGTTCTAAATATTGAAGAACCAAAATTGACTCATAAAATTCGATTTTAATTATTTGGAACGGAACCTATCATAATATAACCGATTCTGAATTTTCAGTTCGATTCCAAGTAGTTCCAGGAACCTAGAGCCATTGTTCACCCCTACATTTGAATCTCTAACAAAAGATTGGAAAAATGAAAATTGAATCCCTGATGTTTTATAATTTCTGAAATACAAATATAGTTTTATCAATTATATTAATTAGGTCACTAACCCTATAACCCGTTGATGAAATGACCAAACTAGGGGTGTGCATCGGTCGGTTAATCCTTGATTTTTTAACCGTAACCGAAATTTTCGGTTAAATAAAAGTGTGACCGATTTAACCAATTTATGACACATAACCATTAACCAATTAACCATTATATTTCGGTCGGTTATGGCGGTTATTAACCAATTCAATAAATTAAAATTTAATATTTTTTTATAATTTTGAATTAGTAAAATTATATATGATGTAGGTCTGTTCTACCAATTTTTTCAGAACGTTTCAACCAGTGGAACCACTAACGCATTAAAGTTTTTGGATCACTAATTCGATCACATATCTGATTCTAAAAATACCGATTATAACTAACATTTGATTAAATATATCTATATTTAATTACATGCGAGAGAAATATTTTTTAAACCCTCGATGATTGTCACAGCCTCAGATTTCCTTTCAAACCTGCCATGTTAGAAATCTTAAGGGTCACGAATCCACCACGATGCAAAATCTACACATTTGAAATTTTATGTTTTTTTACCTTTAAATTCCTGAGAGAAATTAAAAAGAGTCAAAACCAACCTGTTAATGCAGTTTGTCATTTGAATTTTATCAATTTTATTTTTGGGTAGTATTATCAAATCAATATAACTACAACCAATTGAGAGTTTACATGCAAACTATCTTAACTCTAAAAAATTAAAGGATTCGCACGCGCTAATATATATATATATATGGTTTAATTTCGGTTAATCGGTCGGTTCGGTTATACGAATCTCATAACTGTAACCGAACCGAATAACAGAAAAAGTTAAAAATTTTAACCGCAATAACCGATTTAACCGAATTAACCGAACCGTAATAAACAAATGGGTCGGAACGGTTAGGTTAATCGGTTAAAACCGATTAATGCACACCCCTAGACCAAACTACACCTTTATAATGTGAATTTTGATATATATATATATATATATATATTTTTTTTTTTTTTTAAAAATGTATAAGTCACTTCCTTAAATAATATACCTAAACCCTACCCAAATCTCAAATAAAACGTATCTCTTAGGATTTGAACTTGTGACCTCTTACTTTCATGACAAGAGTTAAGTCAGCTGCATTATCATTTGAGGATTGTGAGAAAAACTTAGGTGGACTGAACTAGTATACCAGTCCAATCATCTGTTTGGCAAAAAATGTGTTAAATTAATTTTTTATTTTAAATTATGGTAGGTTTCATATAATGGGTCCCACATCATTAATTGGTGGGACTCTACTACTTCAATTTAGGACCCACTCTCAGTCAAATGTTGAGTTAGTATGCTAGCCCTACAAATTTTTTTCTATGATTAGAAAACAATTCTCTCTCTCAAGTTTGAGGGGGCTCCAATACCGGAGCCTCTCATGTAAATTCGAAGTGTTAGATTTTGATCCAACAGTCCGATTTCAATATTAAAAAAAATGGAGAGAAAAATTTGTTCTCTCTCCAACGACCCACGTTTAACTAAGCCCCCGGGTCCGTCTCACTTTCACGTAGTTTATCTCTTTCACCCCACTTCTCAATTTTCGCTTCAAATCGAAGCTAGGAAAACCTTATCCCACTTTCCAGAACTCATTCTATTGATTAAAATACCCAGATACAGCCTAAAAATCACTCAAATCATCAAACCCTAACCGAACCTAAAGTTGTCATTTTTGGCCATTTCATGACATATATGTTGGGGTCATATGCTGCGGAAGCACGGTTCGAGCGAAATCATAATTTTAAAATTTTTAAAGTTATCGAATAAATTATTCGATATCATATATATATAATTTATTCATATTTCACCTAAACATATTATTCAATATCATATAACGACATAATTAATAACAAAAATATTAGGAAACTTTTACAGAAATGATTTTTCATAAAACGTGTTTTAGTCGAACAGACCAATCGAGACCACTTGGGGGCTGCCCAGGTTAGCCCCAATGGTTCTTGGGTAGTTCATGGGTTGCATAAATAGTGACCAATTCATAGTTTCAGTAGCCATTACCCGATAAGCATAAAACTCATCTGGTTCTGGTAACGTCGTTTTTCACCCGTTTCACTTATTTTTACTCCGAAACAATTTTCATAAATTATCCTAACTCCCAATACACATCCAAATGATATATTTTTCATCACTATATTTCTAGAATTTTCAGGTTTAAAACAGTGAGCAAAAATTATCATTTTTCATACTTTAAATCCAATTTTCTCAAGACTAATCAAATTAATCTTACACCAAATAAAAATCACCACTAATGAAGAACTCTATAACAATTATAGGCATAACAAGAGTGGTCATTACACTCTAGAATGGAAACTAAGTTGTCCAATAACAAATTGAGCATAAATTACACTAATTTAGTTCAAAGTATATATACGCATGTTCAAAGTCACTCAATCCATTATCCAAATCAAAAAGCCTCAAATTTAGAGACTAGAAATCCTAAAATATTTCTAGAAAACCAAGAGCAAGAAAATAAATTTTCTAAATAAGGAAATAAAGATTACCTTACAAATCTTCAAAAATTCTTAAGCTTTTTCTTAGTTTAAACACTTTCTTTCTTATCTTTCTCAAGAAGATTTTGAAGCTCTCAAAAATTATGGAGATTTTTTGCCACACCACTTCAAGGAGAAAGAGAAATTTTTTTTTTTTTTTTTATATTTGGTAGTGGTGTTAGTTGAGGGACAAAATGGATAATATAGAGTTAACTTGTAAAGCTTATCTAATAAGGCAAAAGTCAAAACTTAATAAATAGTTTTAAGGGTAAAATGGTCATTTTCTAATAAAATATAAATTTTTCATAAGTCATGATATTGTGACACTTGTCCCTAATTTAATATTAATTTAATCAAATTAAATATTAGGACAAGTATTAGTTATATATACAATTAATTAATAAATGAATGTCCACTAAATAATTTATATTACATTATATCAAATATAATATCTCAATAAATTATTTGGACACTTGTCATATTTGTCACATATATAAAAAAACAAAAATACCCTTTGTATGTGTATTTTCGTTTACTGATTAAACGATTCGAATTAACAGATTTAATCTAATAAAATATTATGAATAATCAATATTATTTATAACGTGTTTCCCAAGTGCTCGACGAGTATACTTCATATTGTGGGACTTTCTAAGTTTAGATTTATCCATCACAGAATCCAATTCTGTATCCATAATTTACCTACTCGTAAATTATGACGACCACGGATAATCTCGCTGAGCTATACAAGTCGATATCATCACATATGTATAATCCATTCGTCACGGGCTATCCATATTATACCAAAGATATAGATACAAACGTCAAATCTCTGAGTTATATTATAGTCGAATTACAAATTTACGATATATAAATAACACTCAGAACTTGCTTCCGTAATATACCACAACCATTGATTTAACGGGTCGTAAACACGTGCAAGATACACATGCCTTGTACACAGGACTGTCAGATTTTATCTTGATACACACCATATATCATGAGCATTAGTCCACACCCAACGAACATGTGGAGGTCTGACCTAAATAGGTCGTTGACGTGATTGTCATCAAAGTGTGGAGGATGACTCATATATCCACTGTGGTATCTCAAGTTTAAGGACCACTATGCTACTCGACTGGAGAAGATTCCTAATTGACGTTTGTGTACCATCTATTAAGAAATCTTCGGTGAGTCGTTCAATGTTTATTAAATAAACACCTATATGTCTATACGAGTCTCCAAAGACTCATGACTCATTAGGATAAACCATCGGATCAAGTCTCGATATACGACATGTACTGGTTTCAGTGGATTTTATTGACTGAGACGTGTCAGTAAATCTTGACCAGAAACTTTATTTGAGAATATACAAATTATAGTGACGCTTCCCAGTGTTAATTACAACCTATGTTGTAACTGCGCACTATGTTGTAAATCCTTGGGTCTTTGTCTAATATATACATATGGCTAAATCGAATTTATTTTTAATCTACTCAAATTAGATCGAATATATATATAAAAGATAAGAGGTGCTACCATAAATATGTAATATTATGGAAAAATAAATTGTTCGTATTTATGAACCAGATAAAAATAGGATACGTATTGGTACTCCGAGCACCAACCCTAACACTATACTCATCAAATTAGACCTGCAAATAAACTTCTCTCACTTAGAAGAACATTTCCCACTTATCAATTTCAAGTTTTGGGCATATTTTTAAAAATTCCTAATTTGTCTCAAAATTGTTGTATTTACACTTTGTCCCGTGATCGTGGCTTCTTCATCGAGAAGCATGCCTAGAAGTAGAGGCACGACTTTGATGTTGCAAATCTCCCGTTTAGAATTGATCTATAGCGGTTCATCGATAGGTTTATTTTCTGACCTCTTATTAGATAGGTCTTTGAAGAACATGTTTAGAGACATGTGAATGAAGAACTTTATTAGCTTAAATGATAGCCAGTGCCCTGCTTTAGTTCAGATGTTTTACTATGATGCACACATAGTAAAAATGTTAAGACTCATAGTTCTAGGATTGGTCATGTGGAGATTGGCATTACCATTAGTTTTATTAACCAGTTATTATGTGTACTGGACTTTGGAGTTCAGCTCTATTCTTACAAGTCTTGGTTGATTTTCGAGGGTTTTAATGAAGATAGGCCATTGGATTCATTTATCGATATCCTAGGAAGTATCTGAGCATTAAAGCTTAAGACATACATCTTTAGTCTCATTTGCTACATAGAATTATGCAGATGATAGTACATCCAAGGATAAGAGTCTTGATGATGTTACATACCTGGATGTAGCTATTATTTACTATTTGATACATGGGATACAAATGAACCTAGGGTTCTTGATAGTCCTTCAAATGATCACCATCATTGAGAACGATAAGAACGGACTACCTATGTTAAGTCGAAGGAAAACCTAGTGGATCCACTTACTAAAGGTTTACCTGGAAAGCAAGTTGAGAAGTCATCGATGGGAATGGGCTTGAAGCTTATAAATTAAGAATTGTCACTGTGGAAACCCAACCTAGCTGACTGGAGATCCCAAGATCTAGGTTCAAAAGGGACAACTGAAACTTTGTTTAATTCAAAACAAGCACTGAAGAGTTTTGTACTCTTTCCCATTCCGATAATGACGCCGAGTATTTTCTGTCAAGGTTAGGATAAGTTAAGGCTTTTAATGACCATTATATTAGGATATGAGTCCTAATAGAGGTAAAGGCAGATTACCTCTTCATAGTAGATCACCTATTTCAAGTAAGAAGTGAGGCCGCTTCCATAGGATTTTACAGGCTGATTTCCCTAAAGTGCTTGATGAATCTAGGACCGTTGTTCTGGGCCGAAATGAACACAATCGTAGAATGGGAAATGGTCGAAGTAAAGCTGTGTGTTGGCAGTTGTCTTGGTTTACACCAACAGCGGAACATTTCAAGACTATGGGTCACTGGTTTGCCAAGTAAATCCGATTTTCATTCACTAGGAAAGGTTCAAGGCGAAAGCTACCTATTTCGATGTAGCTTTAGTTCACGGAAACTCTCTCAAGTGTCTGCATGAATATTTGAAGAATTGTGGAAGATTGTAGAAAATTCTTCAATTATTAAGGGTTGATAGAGGATGGACATGTCTCTTGGATGATACCCCTTGGAAAATGTACACACATATAGGGACATGTCCTCCAATATAGAAGAACATAACTCTAGGCTCCAAGTGGTGCATGGGAGGGGTACAACCCTTTGGAGGGTTGTACCCCAAACCAAAGGGTGCCCTAAAGGCACCCTTCAATGCCTTTATAAGGAGGCCTCCATGTTCATTCTCTAGATAAGAATCCATCCGAATTTTACAAAGAGTCTCATAATTTCGTTTTTGAGTCAGAGAGAGAATTCCTCCATTTCTAAGTTCAAGATCTTCTTAAGGAGTGCCCTTTGAAGAAGAGGAATCCGAGTTATCCTGGGAGAACATTAGCCACAAAACCCGTAAAGCACTGAGACAGGGCTAATAAGTTCTTAAGGACAGAGATCTATCTCGACTTGGACTGCATTTCATCAATTTTTCCAGGTTTTTCTTCATATTGCAAGTTTTAGGGTTTTGCATAGTTTGTTTGGTATTATGGTTTTGATCCGTTTGGTTGCATGTTAGTTTCTGTTTAATGACACTATACCACCAAAAATCTTAAGAACTTATCAAATTATTGTTGTTAGATAGTAATTCGCATGCTTAGATAATGAAATTTTCTGGAAAATATAATATGTGCATGAAAAATACTTAAGGGCGTTCGAACGCCCGACGAACGCTAAAGCGAAAATCTGAATTTTCATAAGAACGTTCGAACGCGTCTTCAAACGCAACTCGAACGTAAGCCTTCTTCCTAAGAACATTCGAACGCGTATTCAAACGTAAATCGAACGCAAGCCCTTTGACTTAAAATGTTCGAACGCGTCCTAAACGCAACACGAACGTAAACCCTATGGAATATTTTATTCGAACGCATTTTCGGATGCCACACGGACGTAAACTCTCTGGAATATTCTGTTCGAACGCGTTCTCGAACACTCCACGAATGTGAACTCTCTGGAACACTTTGTTCGAACGTGTTTACGAATACTACACGAACGTGCACACACTGGACAGTTTCGTTCGAACGTAGATACGAACGCGACACTAACGAACTAAGTCCTGGAATTGTTTCTAAATAGAAAAGACTTAAACTAATTTAATATTAACTTAGTAAATCATATAATGTATCATAATAATCTTGGTAGTATATATTCAAGCTAATATTAGGGTATTCAATTATCACAAGTATACACATAGTGATAAAGTTGAAAATTAATTGTTTGTTGCATACTTGGTTGAGAATTTAAAGTGTAATCATACACAAGTAATTCCATCCAATATTGATTGATACATACATATATATCTACACATATCGAATATTCTATTGTAAAATTAAAAGTGTAATACTAAGTTTGAATTGCTAAGAGATTCTATTGAGGAAGTGTTTAAAAGGATATTCTGTCAAAAAGGCGATAAGAGCCTAAGTGGTCAGTGATTTAAGTGGTTACTCCGGACCCCCCTCGTCCTCTGAGAATATTCCTTTATTTACTTTTCATAAGAAACTTTAGTCGAAATTCAAGGACTTGTGTTTATTGATATTACCGTCCAATAGAACAACGAGTGGATACTTGGTATATCACTTGAACAAGATCATTTGTTGATCGTTGTGCAATCTATCTTTTGTAGACTTATTTACCTCTGTTGGTTTTTTCAGTTACACATGGCTAGCAGAAACGTCACAGTACCAGTCTCTCATGGAGAAAAGCCGGAAAAGTTTGGTGGGGCAAACTTTAAATAGTGGTAGAGCAAAATATTGTTCTACCTGACAACTCTCCAGCTGGCTAAGTACCTCAAAGATCCTCCGAATCTTGTGGAGGGTGAATCGGCAACAGCCAAGCAACTGCGAGAAGAGACATGGTCGTCTGGCGACTTCTTATGCAAGAACTACCTTTTGGGTGGACTTGACAATACCATGTACAATGTGTACCAAGGCATGACTTCTGCGAAGATTCTATGGGAATCTCTTGAGAAGAAATACAAAACAGAGGATGTCGGGCAAAAGAAATTTATCGTGGGTAGGTTCCTGGACTACATAATGGTAGAGTCAAGAACGGTAATGTCTCAGTTGGGTGAACTGCAATTGATCATTCAAGAAATATTGGATGAAGGGATGAAACTCTGTGAGAAGTTTCAAGTTGCCACCATTATTGAAAAGTTGTCTCCATCATGGAAGGACTTCAGGAGCTATCTGAAACACAAAAAGAAGCAGATGAGCCTTGAAGACCTTGGAGTTCGATTGAGGATCGAAGAGGACAACAGGAAGTCCGAGAAGGCCAGCTACAAGACTATGGAGTCTAAGGCCAACATCGTCGATGGTGTAAAGGGCAGCAAGAAGAGAAAGAACAGTGGAGCTGATTCTTCCCAAGCCAACAAGAAGTTCAATGGGAAGTGCTACAACTGTGGAAAGAGCGGTCATATGGAAAAGGAATGCAGAAATGAGAAGTCTCAGGACAAGGGCAAGAAAAAGAAAAATGAGGCCCATGTTACTGAAGATGAGCAGCTGACTGAAGAGATCTTAGGATGAACCTATCAGCAGTTGTAACTGAAGCCAACTTGGTTGGGAATCCGAGAGAATTGTGGGTAGACACTGGGGCTACTCGTCATATCTATTTTCCTCGTATCAGAAGGTCGATGGCGGTGATCATCTGACAATGGGAAACTCATCTACATCAAGAGTGGTTGGACAAGGCACAGTGGTTCTGAAGATGACATCCAGAAAAGAGCTTACATTGAAGAATGTATTGCATGTTCCAGATATTCGGAAGAACTTGATCTCAGGCTCTCTTCTTAGCAAGGCTGGTTTTAAGCTTGTATTTGTTTTTGATAAATTTGTATTGACCAAAAATGATGTGTATGTAGGAAAAGGATACCTCACTGAGGGTCTTTTCAAATTCAATGTAATGACTTTCAATCGACACAGTGCTATAAATAAAGCTACAACTTCTGCTTATATTGTTGAGTCACAAAATATATGGCATGAGAGGTTAGGACATGTTAATTATGATACAATGCGTAAATTAATTAACATGGACCTTATACCTAAATTTGCAATTGATATCCAACATAAGTGTGAGGCATGTGTTGAAGCAAAAATGCATAGAGCATCATTTCATTCCATAGAACGCAATTCTGAACCCTTGGAACTTGTACACACTGATGTGTATGATATGAATATTGTGCAAACAAGAGGCGGTAAAAAGTACTTTGTCACTTTTATCGATGATAGCACAAGATTCTGTTATGTGTATTTTTTGAGGAGCAATGATGAAGCTATTGAGAGCTTTGTACACTATAAGAACGAAGTTGAAAATCAACTTGGCAAGAAAATCAAAAGAATCAGGAGTGATAAAGGTGGTGAATATGTGTCACCATTTGGTGAATATTGTTCCAATCATGGAATTATTCACGAAACCAATGCTCCTTATTCGCCTAAAAAAACAGGATTGTTGAGCGCAAAAATCGGATGTTCAAGGAAATGATGAACGCCATGTTGACAAGCTCTGGTTTGCCCCAGAACTTGTGGGGGGAAGCCTTGCTTTCCGCGAACTACGTTCTGAACAAGCTTCCTCACAGAAGATTGGACAAGACACCATATGAGTTGTGGAAATGTCACGTACCTTCCTACAAATACCTAAAAGTGTGGGGGTGTCTTGCCAAAGTAATGGTTCCTAAACCTAAGAAGGTTAGAATATGACCCAAAACTGTTGATTGTATATTCATTGGATATGCTCGCAACAGTGGTGCGTATCGATTCTTGGTGCACAAGTCTGAGGTTCCTGACATCAATCCGAATATGATAATTCAGTCAAGGAATGTGAATTTTTTTGAAGAGACATTTCCTTGTAAGGAAATATAAAGAACAGAGTCTCTCAAAAGAACTATTGATACTGTCAAAGAAAGTGATCAAGTGACCAAGAGTCAGATCAACGTGCAAATGTTGAGACAATCGAACTAGACGTAGCAAACGAGCTAGAACGTCTAAGTCTTTTGGTCCCAATTTTCTGACATATTTGTTAGAAAATGAGCCTTAAAGCTATAAGGAAGCAATGTCTTCGCCAGATGCACCTTTGTGGAAAGAGGCTATCAACAGTGAGATTGATTCCATCATACAAAGCCATACTTGGGAGTTGGTTGATCTTCCTCCAGGTTGTAAGCCACTTGGCTACAAATGGATATTCAAACGGAAGATGAAACCGGATAGATCAATAGATAAGTACAAGGC
Source organism: Zanthoxylum bungeanum (assembly GCA_019454045.1). NCBI lineage: Eukaryota > Viridiplantae > Streptophyta > Magnoliopsida > Sapindales > Rutaceae > Zanthoxylum > Zanthoxylum bungeanum. The sequence continues at coordinate 24,503 of SKCR01037946.1, read as the reverse complement.
AAGGCTTGTCATAAAAGGTTATAGACAAAAAGAAGGCCTTGATTACTTTGACACCTATTCACCAGTGACTCGTATCACATCGATAAGAATGCTCATAGCCATAGCAGCTATATTTGGTCTTGAAATACATCAAATGGATGTAAAGACGGCATTCTTGAATGGTAAATTGGATGAGGAGATTTACATGGAACAACCAGAAGGTTTTAATGTTCCTGGATAAGAACAAAAGGTGTGCAAACTTGTAAAATCCTTGTACAGATTAAAGCAAGCACCAAAACAATGGCATGAGAAATTTGACAAAGAGATGTTGTCAAGTGGGTTCAAAACCAATGAGTGTGATAAATGTGTGTACACAAAATCACCTTAAAAAGGATATGTCATTGTGTGTCTCTATGTAGATGATATGCTGATAATTGGTAGTAATCATGAAATGATTCAGTCTACCAAGAGAGTGTTATCCAGCAGATTTGATATGAAAGATTTAGGAGTAGCTAATGTGATCATAAGAATTAAGATTTCTAGGACATCAGACGGATATATATTATCTCAGACTCATTATATTGAGAAGATAGTTGAGAAATATAACAAAGGGGATCTAAATGTGGCTAGAACTCATGTAACTCATGTAGACTTAACTCTTCATCTATCAATGAATATTGGCTCAAGCGTATCACAATTAGAATATTCGAGAATCATCGGAAGTCTGATGTATCTCACGAATTGCACACGACCTGATATCGTTCAAGCTATGAACATGCTTAGTAGATATACGAGCAATCCAAGACATAACCACTGGAAAGCCATAGTAAGAGTTTTGAGGTATCTGAGAGAAACTTCAAAATATGGGCTATATTATGAGAGATATCATGCTGTTCTAGAGGGATACAGCGATGCTAACTGGATATCTGATACAGTGGATTCCAAATCTACGAGTGGATTTATTTTCAAACTTGGTAATGCAGCCGTGTCATGGAAATCCTTGAGGCAAACTTGTATTACTCGGTCTACTATGGAATCAGAGTTCATAGCATTAGACAAAACAGCGGAAGAAGTAGAATGGCTTCAAAATTTCCTGGAGGATATTCCCAGTTGGCCCAAATCGGTACCAACAATAAACATACATTGTGATAGCCAATCGGCTATTGAGAGAGCCCAAAATAAAATGTATAATGGTAAGTCTCGACACATACAACAGAGACATAATACCATACATCAACTGCTCTCAAGTGGCATAATATCGATCGATTATGTTAAGTCAAAGGAAAACCTAGCGGATCCACTTACTAAAGGTTTACCTGGAAAGCAAGTTGAGAAGTCATCGAGGGGAATAGGCTCGAAGCTTATAAATTAAGAATTGTCACTGTGGAAACCCAACCTAGCTAACTGAAACTTTGTGCAATTCAAAACAATCACTGAAGAGTTTTGTACTCTTTCCCATTCCGATAATGACGCCGAGTGCTATCTGTCAAGGTTAGGATAAGCTAAGGCTTTTAATGACCACTATATTAGGAGATGAGTCCTAATGGAGGTAAAGACAGATTACCTCTTCATAGTAGATCACTTATTTCAAGTAAAAAGTGAGGCCGCTTCCATGGGATTTTACAGGCTGATTTCCCTAAAGTGCTTGATGAATCCAGGACCGCTGTTATAGGCCAAACACAATCGTAGAATGGGAAATGGTCGAAGTAAAGCTGTGTGTTGTCAGTTGTCTTGGTTTACACCAACGACGGAACAGTTTAAGACTATGGGTCACTGGTTTTCCAAGTAAATTCGATTGTCATTCACTAGAAAATGTTCAAGGGGAAAGATACCTATTTCGATGCAGCTTTAGTTCACAGAAACTCTCTCAAGTGTCTACATTAATATTTGAAGAATTGTGGGGGATTGTAGAAAATTTTTCAATTATTAAGAGTTGATGGAGGAGGGACATGTCTCTTGGATGGTACCCATTGGAAAAGGTACACACATGTAGGGACATGTCCTCCAATATAAAAGAACATAACTCTAGGCTCCAAGTGGTGCATGGGAGGGGTACAACCCTTTGGAGGGTTGCACCCCAAACCAAAGGGTGCCCTTAAGGTACCCTTCCATGCCTTTATAAGGAGACCTCCATGTTCATTCTCTAGATAAGTATCCTCCGAATTTTACAAAGAGTCTCATAATTTTGTTTTTGAGTCAGAGAGAGAATTCCTCCATTTCCAAGTTCAAGATCTTCTTAAGGAGTGCCCCTTGAAGAAGAGGAATCTCATTTATCCTGGGAGAACATTAGCCAAAAAACCCATAGAGCACCAAGATGGGGCTAATAAGTTCTTAAGGATAGAGATCTATCTCGACTTAGACTGCATTTCGTCAATTTTTCCAGGTTTTTCTTCATATTGCAAGTTTTAGGGTTTTGCATAGTTTGTTTGGTATTCTGGTTTTGATCCGTTTGGTTGCATGTTAGTTTCTGTTTAATGACACTATACCACCAACAGATAGACATCAATATATTCTCGATCATCAGGATCACCACATGGTCATTCTTAAGAGTCATATGCTAGTCATTATGCATAGGTTACACTATCTTAATCATCCATCACCGCCTCTAAGGCCTTCATCATGACCTTTCAGCCATGTTTTTTTTTTATGATCTTATTTTCAGCTCATTTTGGTTTTCACTAGGTTTTAAGAACCAATATTAGCATTCTTTTGTATTTTTCTTTTATGTGTCATTTTCGGCTATTTATAAATAGTCCATGTATGTTAGACATTATGGATGCATTTTTTTTAAAGTATAGAAGTATTTATGATGTATGGAATCTGATGTATAATTATCTTACTTGATTTATGATTAGTTGTGTATCTTATGATTGATATGTTTTGAAGGCTGATTTTCGTTTCAGGGGTAATTCGGGAAAAACCACTCCTCGAATAAATCTCCCTCAATTGTAATTTTTTTTGGTTTGGGGACCAAATGTAAACTTAGTAAAATATGGAAATACATACAGATAAAATAGAGGGTTTAACGTGGTTCAACGAGATGAACCCGACCTACGTCCACAGAGGCAAATAAAGAAACTTCTATTATCACCTCGGATCAGACCGACCTGCCATATCTCTCTCTTACAATAATTTTTTTAGAGTTATTTTTACAAGTAATGGAAATGGAAATGGAAAATACTAATCAAGGGATCCCCCTTGAACTAAGTCTTATTTCCCTTTAAATAGTGCCACTGGATTTACTGTAACTCCCACATGTGACGTCGGCCATGTTTCCATGTCATTATTTCCCATTATTCGTATATTATTGCCCATTAGTCGGACGTTACTGCTCATTACTTGTACGTTATTGCCCATTACTTGTACGTTACGCCCATCCAATTGTCTGGAAACTCTAGGTTTCATGTAGGACTTATGTCATCCATACATGTGCATAAGATTCAGCAGCCTCGACCTATTATTCTCTTCTTAATCAGGTCGGGTTGAAAGGGTCATATGACTTCATTGGGTCGGTCTGTCAAAATGAATAACATCTTTTCATTGCATCTACTAATAGGTAGGGTCGGTGTGCTGAGACTCACGGTGCTTGTTCTAACCTCCTATTTTTTCCTTGACCGGGTCTGATCTGCTGAGTCAATTTAGACTTCAGAGGATGACGAGAGGCTCTGAATGTCAAGGCTTCCCTGAGAGTCTTATGCTGAACCTGACCTAAACACCTCGGGTCAATCTTTGCAAGCGCTCTAGGGCCCTCGAGCCTGACTACCTCTCTCCTGACCACATCGAACCTATACCTCAGACTCGGGCCCCTCTGTCCGACCTCTTATTTTCACAATGACCTTGGGCTTTTACCTATTAACTACAATCATCGTTCTACCCTTCCTATGGATTCTGACTTTTTGGGAGCTGAAAACCTCCATCAACATCTGCCATATAGTTCTCGGTATCAAAGAGTTAACTACAATCACCGTTATTATACAATCTATTGGATTCCCTATGAGGGACCATCAAATAAGAGGAGCAATAACAAGAGGACCATTATGGCATCGGAGGACATGGGATTGATTACGAATATTGATGTTGATATTTTTCCTCTAGCCATTGTGTTGCTGATGAGCACAATGAGATCACCCGTGGATGCTGATGAAGTTGATTATGCTGAGGATGCTGACCAGTGTTCATATATTGAGACTGTTTATCCTACTCATAATGCCCAGACTCCACATAACTCATATATTCGAGCTTCACTTAGAGAGACTCGATTTTATATTGATAGACGATTTTAGACTATTCTCGATCATCAGGATCGCCGCACTGTCATTATTAAGATTCATATGCTAGTCATTATGCATAGGTTACACTATCTCATTCATTCATCACCGCCTTCAGCCATGTGTTTTTTTTATGATCTTATTTTTGTTGTGATATTAATGTCATTAAAAGAAATTAACATGCATCAAAAAAAATAAACTATTATCATGCCAATATTAAACATAAACCATGAAACTTAGAAAAATATGAAAACTTGAAGATGATGATGAAACAGAATCCAAGTCGAGTTGCCTCTGTCCTTAAGAACTTATTAGCCCCGGTTTGGTGCTCTACGGATGCAATGTGACTAATGTTCTCCCAGGATTCCTTGGATGCTTTTTGTAGAAGAGCACTCCTTTAACAAGATCTTGAACATAGACAATGGTGGAAACTCTCCTTTACTTAAAAGACACTCTAAGACAAATGAATGAGACTTGTAATTTTCTGGATACCAAATGAACTCAATGCCTTTTAATTTATAGGCATGGAAGGGTGCCTTTGAGGGCACCATTTGGTGTGAGGTGTAACCCTCCCAAGGGTTATACCCCTTTCATTATGCCCTTTGAGGCCTAGAGTCTCATCTTTCCAAATTATAGGACATGTCCCTACATGTTTGTGTCTTTCCTATAAGACACAACCCAAGGGACATGATCCTCCTACACACATACTATATATTTAGAGAATTTACAACAATCCTCCAAAATTCTCTAAATATGAATGCAGACACTTAAGAGGGTTTCCGTGAAATAAAGCTGCATCGAAATAGGTAGCTTTCACCTTGAACGTTTCCTAGTGAATGACAATTGGATTTACTTGGTAAACCAGTGAACCATAGTCTTGAATTGTTCTTCCGTTGGTGTAAACCAAGATAATTACCAACACATAGCTTTATTTCGACCATTTCTCGTTCTATCGTTATGTTCATTTCGGCCATGAACATTGTTGTTGGATTCATCAAGCACTTTAGGGAATTCAGCCTATAAAAAATCTCATGGAAGCGGCCCCACTTCTTACTTGAAATAGGTAATCTACTATAAAGAGGTAATCTGCCTTTACCCCCATTAGGACTCTTCTCCTAATATAGTGATCATTAAAAGCCTTAACTTATCCTAACCTTGACAGATAGCACTCTGCATCATTACAGGAATGGGAAAGAGTATAAAACTCTACAGTGCTTGTTTTGAATTGCATAAAGTTTCGGTTGTCCTTTTTGAACCTAGATCTTGGGATCTTCAGTTAGCTAGGTTGGGTTTCCACAGTGAAAATTCTTAATTTATAGGCTTCAAGCCCATTCCCGTCGATGACTTCTCAACTTTCTCTCTAGGTAAACCTTTAGTAAGTGGATCCGCTAGGTTTTCCTTCGACTTGACATAATCGATCGAAATTATGCCACTTGAGAGCAGTTGTCTTATGGTATTATGTTTGCGATGTATGTGTCGAGACATACCATTATACATTATATTTTGGGCTCTCACAATAGCCGATTGACTATCACAATGTATACTTATCGTTGGCACTGGTTTGGGCCAATTTGGAATATCCTCTAGGAAATTTCGAAGCCATTCTACTTCTTCTGTTGTTTTGTCTAATGCTATGAATTCTGATTCCATAGTAGATCAGGCAATACATGTTTACCTCGAGGATTTCCATGACACGGCTGCACCACCAAGTGTGAAAATAAATCTACTCGTAGATTTGGAATCAACTATATCAAATATCCAGTTAACATCATTGTATCCCTCTAGAACAGCAGGATATCTCGTATAATGCAGACCATATTTTGAAGTTTCTCTCGGATACCTCAAAACTCTTACTATGGCTTGGTTATGTCCTGGATTGCTCGTATATCTGCTAAGCTTGTTTACAACTTGAGCGATATCAGGTCGTGTGTAATTTGTGAGATACATGAGACTTCCGATGATTCTCGAATACTCTAATTGCGATATGTTTGAGCCAGTATTCTTCGATGAATGAAGAGTTAGGTCTACATGAGTTCTAGCCATATTTAGATCTCCTCTATTATATTTCTCAAGTATCTTCTCAATATAGTGAGTTTGAGATAATATATACCCTTATGATGTTCTAGAAATCTTAATTCTTAAAATCACATCAGCTACTCCTAAATCTTTCATATCAAATTTACTGGTTAATACTTTCTTGGTAGACTGATTCATCTCATGATTAGTACCAATTATCAGCATATCGTCTACGTAGAGACACACAATGACATATCATTTTTGAGTTGATTTGGTGTATACACACTTATCACACTCATTGATTTTGAATTCACTTGACAACATCTCTTTGTCAAATTTTTCATGCCATTGCTTAGGTGATTGTTTTAATCCGTATAAGGATTTGACAAGTTTACATACCTTCCGTTCTTGTCTAGGAACATTGAAACCTTCTGGTTGTTCCATGTAAATCTCTGCATCTAGTTCACCATTTAAGAATATCATCTTTACATCCATTTGATGTATTTCAAGACCAAATATAGCTGCTATGGCTATGAGCATTATTATTGACGTGATACGAGTCACTGGTGAATAGGTATCAAAGTAATCAAGGCCTTCTTTTTGTCTATAACCTTTTATGATAAGTCTTGCCTTGTACTTATCTATTGATCCATCTAGTTTCATCTTCCGTTTGAATATCTATTTGTAGCCCAATGGCTTACAACCTGGAGGAAGATCAACCAAATCTCTAGTATGGTTTTGTAGGATGGAATCAATCTCACTATTGATAACCTCTTTCCACAAAGGTGCCTCCGACGAAGACATTGCTTCTTTATAGCTTTGAGGCTCATTTTCTAACAATTATGTCAGAAAATCGGGTCCGAATGACTTAGACGTTCTAACTCTTTTGCTACTTCTAGGTTCAATTGCGTCATGTTGATCTGACTCTTGGTCAACCTGATCACTGTCTTTGAAAATATCAATAGTTCTTTTGAGAGACTTTGTTCTTTGTCTTTCCTTACAATGAAATGTCTCTTCAAAAAATGTCGCATTCCTTGACTCAATTATCATATTCGGATTGATGTCAGGAATTTCAGACTTATGTACCAAGAATCGAAACACACTACTGTTGCGAGCATATCCAATGAATATACAATCAACAGTTTTGGGTCATATTCCAACCTTCTTAGGTTTAGGAACCATTATTTTGGCAAGACACCCCCACACTTTCAGATATTTGTAGGAAGATACGTGACATTTCCACAGTTTATATGGTGTCTTGTCCAATCTTCTGTTAGGTAGCTTGTTCAGAACGTAGTTGGCGGAAAACAGTACTTCCCCCCACAAGTTCTAGGGTAAACCAGAGCTTATCAACATGGCGTTCATCATTTCCTTCAACGTTCGGTTTTTGCGCTCAAGAATCTCATTTTTTTGAGGAAAATAAGGAGTGGTAGTTTCGTGAATAATTCATGATTGGAAAAATATTCACCAAATGGTGACATATATTCACCACATCTATCACTCCTGATTCTTTTGATTTTCTTGCCAAGTTGATTTTCAACTTCGTTCTTATAGTGTAAAAAGCTCTCAATAGCTTCATCTTTGCTCCTCAGCAAATACACATAACAGAATCTTGTGCTATCATCGATAAAAGTGAAAAAGTAATTTTTACCGCCTCTTGTTTGCACAATATTCATATCACACACTTCGGAGTTCATTTTACCTAAAGGTTCATAACTTCGTTCTATGGAATGAAATGATGCTCTATGCATTTTTGCTTCAACACATGCCTCACATTTATGTTGGTTATCAATTGTAAATTTAGGTATAAGGTCCATGTTAATTAATTTACGCATCGTATCATAATTAACATGTATCGTATCATAATTAACATGTCGTAACCTCTCATGCCGTACAATTTGTGACTCAATAATACAAGTGGAAGATGTAGCTTTATTATTAGCACTGTGTCGATTGACAGTCATTATATTGAACTTGAAAAGGCCCTCAGTGAGGTATCTTTTTCCTACATAAATATCATTTTTAGACAGTACAAACTTGCCAGAAACAAATACAAGCTTAAAGCCATTCTTGCTAAGGAGAGAGCCCAAGACCAAGTTCTTCCGAATATCATAAACATGCAGTACATTCTTTAATGTAAGCTTATTTTCAATGTCATCTTCAGAACCACTGTGCCTTGTCCAACCACTCTAGTGGTAGATGAGTTTCCCATTGTCAGATGATCGCCACCATCGACCTTCTGATACGAGGAAAATATTTTGATATCAGCACATATATGACGAGTAGCCCAGTGTCTACCCATCATTCTCTCGGATTCCTAACCAAGTTGGCTTCTGTTACAATTACTGAGAGGTTCATTTCTGAGATCTCATCAGTTAGCTGCTCATCTTCGGTGACATGGTCCTCATTTTTCTTTTTTCTTGCCTTTGTCATGAGACTTCTTGTTTCTGCAGTCCTTTGCCATATGACTCTTTTTTCCACAGTTGTAGCACTTCCCCTTGAACTTCTTATTTTCTTGGGAAGAATCAACTCCATTGTTCTTTCTCTTTTTGCTACCCTTTCCATTCTCAACGATGTTGGCCTTAGACTCTATAGTCTTGTAGCTGGCCTTCTCGGACTTCCTGTTGTCCTCTTCGATCCTCAATCGAACTCCAAGGTCTTCAAGACTCATCTGCTTCTTTTTGTGTTTCGGATAGCTCCTGAAGTCCTTCCATGATGGAGACAACTTTTCAATAATTATGGCAACTTGAAACATCTCACAGAATTTCATTCCTTCATCCAATATTTCATGAATGATTAATTGTAATTCACCTAATTGAGACATGACCGTTCTTGAATATACCATTTTGTAGTCCAGGAACCTACCCACGATAAATTTCTTTTGCTCGGCATCCTCAGTTTTGTATTCCTTCTTGAGAGATTCCCAGAGAATCTTCGCAGAAATCATGCCTTGGTACACATTGTACAGGGTATTGTCAAGTCCTCCCAGGGGGTAGTTCTTGCACAAGAAGTCGCATGACGACCATGTCTCTTCTCGCAGTTAAACCCGGCCAAGGTTCCGGTTTGGAACCTGAATCGAACCAGTTGGAACCGGACATTTCCAGTTCCAACCGGTTCCGAAACCGAACCGTAACCTGACCGGTTCGGTTTGGGTTCTTACCCTGACCGAACCAGTTGGAACCGCTGGAACCGAACTAATGTTTAAATCTCAATTTTTTTATTTTCAAAAAAGTAAAAAAAAAAAAAAAACGAAGGGAACCGGAATCGGAACCGTAGGGTTCGGTTCCGGTTACGGTTACGGTTTCAGTTCCACTTAAGTGTGGAACCAAAAATGGTATGGTTCGATTCCGGTTCCGAACCGGAACCGAACCATGGCCACCTCTACTTGCAGTTGCTTAGCTGTTTTTGGTTCTCCCTCCACAGGACCCGGAGGATCTTTGAGATACTTAGCCAACTGCAGCATTGTCAGGTAGAACAACATTTTGTTCCGCCATTTTTTAAAGTTTACTCCACCAAATATTTCTGATTTTTCACCATAAACGACCGGTACTGCGATATTTCCGCTAGTCATGTGTAATTGGAAAAATCAACAGCAATCAATAAGTCTACCAAAGACAAATTGCACAACGATCACACGATGATCTTGTTCAAGTGATATACTAAGAATCCACTAATTGTTATATTGGACAGTAGTACCAAATAACACAAGTCTTTGAATTTACGACTAAGGTTTCTTATGATAAGTAAATAAAGGAATATTCCTAGAGGATGAGGTGTAACATCCCGGTTATTATAGCGAGTTGCGTGAATTTTATTTTTTTTTCGCGCGTGAGGCCGCGACAGAACGCGAGGTTAATCTTTATTGTTAAATGGAAACTTTCTCATGAAATTAATTGTAAACTTATATTAAACCAACTTGAGGGATTAAATTGATATTTGCCATACTAACACAAATGAATCTAGAAATTTCTACACACCTCCACGTGTACACATATAACACACACTTGTTTTTAAAAAACACAGACACTCACATTACACACGCATAAGATACACCTACACAGTTTACACACACACACGATTTGCACACAAAAACAAAAAAAAAAAAGACAGAGAAGAGAGAGACACAAAATAGAGAGAGGAGAAAGTGAAGTAGAGAAGTTGAAAGGAAGACCAAGAGCGAGTGAAGAGAGGAAGAGAGAGGAGCGAAATCGAGATAGAGAGAGAGAGAATGGAACCGAGAAAGAGAGGGAAAGCAGACCGAAAAAGAAGACAAATAGAAGCAGACCAAAGAAGAGAGAGAGGAAGAAGGTTGAGAAAGAGAAACAGAGGAAAAGAAAAGAAATTTGTAAGTATACTATGGTGATGATTCCCTTGAGTTTGTTTGCTTTTGATGTGTGTTGACAGATTAATGAATTGGAAATATTTGGCTTAATAAGTTGAATAGAAATATATTAAAGTACTTAATTTTGGTTGTTAATTATGGAATTGAAAGTGTTTTAAAGGAAAGTTTCAAAGTTTTCTTTGAAAAACAAGTATTTCAGAAAATGTTTCTTACATTTTGAGATTTGATTTATGTTTTAAAAAGTTTATTAGCAGTTTTGACATGATTTTCGGGGCATGAGGTAAAACCTCACCCCAGTATGTAACTATTACAGTTGGAATTGACGGATACATAGGACATGTGCACATGTAGGGCCAAGATGGCGGCTTAGGATCGTGTACCTGATCCATAGTATAGAGCTTGGGCGATAGCATTGATCCGCTCCCCCAATTCTAGTGGTGGTTACGTTGTAGTTGAGTTGTTGTCCTGGACGTGACTACACCCAGTTGAGTTGTTGTCATGGGTGTAGGGCTCTACGTTGCAATTGAGCTGTTGTCCTAGATGTAGAGCACCACCAGTTTCAGAGATGCCCAGTTGAGTTATGGTCATGGGCATAGAGTATACCCAGTTGAGTTATGGTCTTGGGTGCAGAGAGACGTCCAGTTGAGTTATGGTCCTGGACGTAGAGCAGTTTTCAGATTTCAGACTTTCAGTACACAGTTTTCAGATTTTCCTTATAGAGTTTTTAGATCTTCAGTATGTAGTTTTCCAAAGTTAAATTTCAGTAATCAGTTTTCAGAAAACATGTTTTAGAAATAGTTTACAGAAACCAGAGATTTTAAGCATGTTTTCAGAAAAAAGAGATTTTATTGAGAGACTTTCAGATTTTCAGAAAAGAGTTTTCAGAAAGCAGTTTTTCAGAAAAGGTTTTTAGAAGTATTTTCTAACAAGTATGGCATAGTTAAAGTTCATTGCAGCTTATAGGTTATGCATATAAATCATACTTTATGGTTAATGTACGAGATGCATATAGTTGACATTGAAGTATGATAGCATGATTATATTTATGTGATTATGATTGATGTTTGTGTGTATTATATGTTTACATAGAAGGAACAGTTTATAAGATACTAGCGTGTGATTATATGGTTTCATATACATGTTTATATGGTTAATGTTAATTTGCTGGATGTTTAATAGAAAGATTATTTTATAATCTGATTTGATGATATTTCAAAGAAATAAAAGAAAGATAAGTATGGTAAGTAATCAATCTAGATTAGCAAAAAGTAAGTAGGTAAGTAATAAGTTAACTTAATAGCACAACAGAAGCGTAATGGAATTTATTTTGATGATTAGAGATATAGGAACTTAATAAGTATATTATGGATGTTGATTGTAAATAAGAAACAGAGCTTAAAATTCACGTATGAATAGTTAGAAAGACTAGTAACTAGTAATAAGTTTATAAATGGATAAGGAATCGGAAAAATAAATCAAACTGTGATATATGTGCATGATCACAAAAAGTTCAGATTAATATAAAATGGAATTCATACCATGCTTGTGTTCGATGCTCAAGGAATGAGCATAGTTACTTAATGAGTCTTATGACTCACACCACAATAGTGTTTGAGTTTTGCAGGTTGGTGACCTGATCGGTCGACCACAGACACCAAAGCTTGAGGAGCCGGATAGCAGCGTTGCAGTCAGCCAGTCACCAGGTCTTGGGGAAATGATAGTCGAGATGTTTATGAGTTTAGTTGTAAAGTAATTGAGTTGTATAAGTTTAGTTTGTAAAAGATTTTGTTTACATGTATTTTCGGGCACGGAGCCCAGTAGTATTGTGTCTTGAATTCTCTGTTTTAGTACAATATTATATATTGGGCCCTATAGGTTGTATGGAGATGATGGACTTGATCCAGGTTGCTCGATTTTAGCAGAGGTCATGCCGAAATTTCGGCAGAGTCAGAGGCTTATGGAGGCGGGATTAGCCTGTCTCCTGCCAGTAGTATCTCGGCTTAAGCGAGATGTTACACGAGGGGGTCTGAAGTAACCACTTAAATCCCTGCCCACCTAGGCTCTTATCGCCTTTTTGACATAATATCATTTAAACATTTTCTCAATAGAATATCTTAGACATTCAAACTTAGTATTACACTTCAATTCACAATACAATATGTATAGAATTATATGTGTATATGAGTATTAATCAATCAAGCTTGGATGGAATTACGTGTGTAAGATTACACTTTTAATTCTCAACCAAGTATGCAACACACAATTAATTTTCAACTTTATCACTATGTGTATGCTTGTGATAATTGAACACCATAATATTAACTTAAATCTATACTACCAAGTTTATTATAATAAAGTATATGATTTTACTAAGTTAATATTATGATAATATAGATTAACCTAAGTCTATTTTAATCTAAAAGTAATTTCAGGATTAATTTCGTTAGTGTCACGTTCGTTTCTTCGTTTGAACGAAACTTTCCAGTGAGTTCACGTTCGTATAGCATTCGTAAACGCGTTCGAATGAAGTGTTCCAGAGAGGTCATGTTCGTGTAGTGTTCGAAAACGCGTTCGAACGAAATGTTCCAGAGAATTTATGTTCATATTGCATTTGGATACGCGTTCGAACATTCTTTGACAGAAGACTTGCGTTCGAGTTGCGTTTGAAGATGCATTTGAATGAGATTACGAAAAATCAGAATTTTTGCCTACACATTTGTCGGGCGTTCGAACGCTCTTGCGTATTTTTCATGCACAGAATATATTTTTCCAGAAAAATGGCTATTTACACATGCAAATTCTCATCTAACAACACTAAAAGTAATAAGTTCTTAAGATTGTTGTGATATTAGTGTCATTAAACAAAATTAACATATATCAAACAAATAAACAACTATCATGCCAATATTAAACATAAACCATGAAACTTAGAAAAACCTGAAAACTTGAAGATGATGATGAAACATAATCCAAGTCGAGTTGCCTTTGTCATTAAGAACTTATTAGCCCTGCTTCGGTGCTCTATGGATGCAATGTGTCTAATGTTCTCACAGGATTCCTTGGATGCTTTTTGTATAAGGGGCACTCCTTTAACAAGATCTTGAACAAAGACAATGATGGAAACTCTATTTTACTTAAAAAAACTCTCTAAGACAAATGAATGAGACTTGTAATTTTCTAGATACCAAATGAACTCAAGGCCTTTTAATTTATAGGCATGGAAGGGTGTCTTTGAGGGCACCCTTTGGTGTGGGATGTAACTCTCCCAAGGGTTATACCCCTTTCCTTATGCCCTTTGAGGCCTAGAGTCTCATCTTTCCAAATTAGAGGACATGTCCCTACATGTTTGTGTCTTTCCCATAAGGCAAAACCCAATGGACATGACCCTCCTACACACATACTATATATTTAGAGAATTTACAACAATTTTAAGCTCATTTTGGTTTTCACTAGGTTTTTAGAATCGACATTAGCATTCTTTTGTATTTTTCTTTTCTGTGCCATTTTAAGCTATTTATAAATATTCCATGTATGTGAGACATTATGGATGCATTTTTTTTTTAAGTATAGAAGTATTTATGATGTATGGATTTTGATGTATAATTATCTTACTTGATTTATGATTAGTTGTGGATCTTAGGATTGATATGGATGATATTGATTAATTTATATACTTTGAATGGATACATTGTGTTGTGGTTGATTAGACATGGCTTCCCTAATGCGAATGAATGTTATTCACTCTTGATGATGTCAAAGGGGTGGAGAAATCATGTATTGATATATTGGGAGTGCATATGAATTCTTCATTTAGACCCATTGTCACATTTAAGGGAAGTTTTTAAAATTTTAAGAATTCATCTTTTAGACCCTTGTCATACTTAGGAGAAGATATTTAAAAATTATCTTATCCAAAATCACCATAAGCATGATAAGATACATGATGTGTTTGTCATCATCAAAAATGAGGAAATTGTTAACCTAAAAGTCAAATCTTTATTTATTTTGATGATAACATAAAATACATATAAACAATATTTTTTATATTAATGATTTATTTATTTTATAAGCCATTGACCGTGTTACCGAGCGAAGACAATGTGAATTTTCAAAGGAACGTGCATGAACAAGTCAGAGATTCAAGATTCCGTGAATATTGGTATAGATAGTATATATTATGAGTTCCGTAATTTTTATTTATTTATTTAGATTATACATTGAAAAGCACTTAAGATCTCATTACAATCGAACTCATATATATCTTACATCAAATCTTTGATTTCAGAGCTCAAATAAAAATGGACCTATTTGATTAATATTAAAACCTTTATGGTCCTTATGTGATTTTGCTTTTTTGATAAAAATGGACCAGACGTGGTTTGGTGGTGTAAGACTCAAGATCTGACTTTCGGGTCATGAGTTCAAATCCATGAAATGTGTTTCTTATAAGAGTCTGAGACAGCCGTGGATTTTACTTATTCCGCTTAAGCCCAAAAGGGGTGGTTTAGCTGCGGGGTTTTCAACGATTTCAAAAAAAAAAATTGAAAATATATTTGGGAAACATTTTGTATAAGAGGTGAATGACATATCATTGTTGTAGAGGTTGATTGACTCAATGAGAAGTCAATTCAGAAGAGGTTTAAATGACACATTTGTGAAGTCAATTAAGAATATGTTTATTGACATCTTGGAAGGTAATTGTAAGAGAGCATTTGGTATAAGGCGATTGATTAATGGAATTCTCAAGCGCGTTGTGCTTTGAGGTATGTGTTGGAAAAATGCTCACTAGTAAGCATTTTGAGGTACAATTTTAAGCATGGTCCACTTCGTGTTAGTGGTTGATTTTGAGTGATTCTGATACTCCTCCGTGAGTAGTTCAGAATGATATATTCATATGCTTAAAATGGTGCTTGGGTGAATGAGAAATTGTTTCTCAAAGTCCACTCATTGGTGATGGAAAATAAAGAGGAACAAGCTTGTCCTACATGGGAAAGCTAGTAAAGGGAAATTGTGTTTATATATGATTGCTCATATGTAGATGACTAAGTGTTATAAGGATAGAGGCTCTCTCTACGTGCGCGCGCAGGGGGGGTGCAAATCAAAATCCGAACAGGTCTGACTCGTGTGCACCCGCGCGTCCCGCGTACACGAATGCCGGACCAAATTGTGCGGGCCCGGCCCAGCCAATTTTTGCAAGTCTCTTTATTTTTCCAGCCTTTTGAAGTTCCATAACAGTTAAATTAATTATATTAATTAACATGGTGGTTGCTTCAAATGGAAGGCCTTCCACTAATGTGATTTAATTGGCATGTTAATTTCTTTTTAAAGTGGGCAGTGTTTTCGTTTTGACACACACAATATATGAGAGACAGAGACAGAGAGTAAGAAAAAAAAATTTAGAGCTTTTTGTCATTTTATTTTCTTTTTCCTTTGTTTTAGAAAGAGTTCAACACTTTTGTGGTTCGTTGAAAACAAGTTTGGTGGTGCCCATACTTGTTTGATTCTGTTGCATCCTGGGAAACAAACGTCTCACGTTCTACTGCACCTTTCGGTAGGGGACGAATTTATTTTAAGGAGATTATTGCCTCATCAACAAGCCTCAGAATAGTGAAGCATTGGTTCGGTTCAAACACTGATTTCAGAGGCTCGCCACAACTTCATCAGAGTCAGGGGTTGACTTCATCAGAGGAAAACACTTCATCAGAGTCAGGGGCATCATCACCGGGTTCCTCGTCAGACTCTAATTTCAGGGTCTGTTGCACAACGCTTGGGTCTGCCTTCAGGGTCTGCCGCCAGACGTACTTCGATTCAGGGTCTGCCGCCAGACGCACTTCGCTTCAGGGTCTGACGCCAGACGCACTTCGCTCAAGGTCTGAATCGCCATCTGGGTCTGAATCATACCTCAGCGTCTGAAACTCGTGGGTCTGAATCACTCCGTAGGGTCTGCTCATCAGGGTTTGCTCAACAGGGTCTGAACCTCGTCGTCAGGGTCTACTTATCAAGGTCTGCTCATCAGGGTCAGAGTCTGACTAAGGCTGGTTATGGGTCTCCTAATTACCCATTAAATATTTGTAATAGTATGGACATAGGCAGGGATTGCCGGACTACGTAAAAACACTTGTGTTTGTTCTCTCTCCTTGTTCTTTTATTTTTAATTGTTGTTATATTGTTTAAATATTTGTATTAATAATTTAATTTAATTTGTTGTAATAGGAATGCATATTTAGCAATAATTTTTAAATACCTATTTCACTTTCCCTTTTTGATTGAATATTAAAATTCCATATGGGAAACATAGCATAAGATTAAGTGCAATTTCAACCACATAAGGCTTAAGGGCTCACCCGGACCTTGGACCGAGTCTCGTTGTTTCAACCAATCAGTCTGGTCCATGTTTGAAAGCATTCTATATTTAAAGAAATTGTATCTTAATAGAAAAATCGTGATTTTTGACTTTTATCTAAATATGAAGTTTTAATGGATCATTTAAGTTTAAATTCTAAAATATATTAGGTGTATTCAATTATGATTTTAATTTATTGTATCGGATTTTTTTTATAATCCATGAATTATGTTAAATTCACGGATTTTTTAATTCCATCCAGACTCTCACAAATTTCAAGGAATCATTTTTTTTAGTATTTCGTTGGATTTAACAAGTTCATGAAATATTTTAATATTAAAAAAATTAAGACAAATAATGGAATGAAAATTATTTCAACTCTAAATTATATTTTACTACTATAATAAAAGTGAAAATAAATTTCACAAAGAATGTCATGTAAAAAGAAATCTTAAAAGCAAGTGGCGTGTATGCCTTGGATTTGAATGTAATAGTTTTGTTTAATCATAAGTGGCGGTAAGCATTAGATTTTATTTGTTAATATGTAATAAATGGAGATTTTGAAACAAAAACCGAAAAAAAACCAAAAAAAAAAAAAAAAAGATAGAGATAAACGTACTTTAGTTGATAAGAGAAAATAGAGATTTGTTAAATCTATTGAGTAAGCAGCAAATTTTACAATTAACTTTTTATTTATATAAGACAATTATTGACTAAGCTTGGATTTTTTTTTTTTTTTTAAATCCATAGATTTTATGTTTTAAAAATAAAACTCAGACATATAATTTTATTTGTGCATATGATAATCAAAACCTTATTCAAATAAAATTTTAAAATTATTTATAAAGTAAGAAATCTTTTATGTAAATAAGAGATTTCGATGGATTTTTTTATCCTTTAAAATCCAGCATTTGTTGAAATTATTCAAAAATTTTGGTTATTAAATATCCTTATATTTTAGTAGATTTTATTTTTAGAATCATAACAAATAAAATAAGATATTAAACAACTTTTAAAATCTTGATCGAAAACTCATAAATTCTTAAAACATAAAAAAAAAAAAAAAATCATATATAATCTAGATTAGATACCCCCTCTATAGTATTATATTATTGCTTTATTTATTTTTTAATTATATTAAAATGTATAATTTGTATTATTAGTAATATTTTTAATTACTATTTTCCGAAATTTTTTAACTTTAGATAATTTAATATCATACTTTTTTGAAAAAGTAGTGATGTGACATAAATGTATTGGTTAAAATAAATCATGTGATCTATGTAATATTTTTATCTAACCATTTCAATAATATTACATCAATTTGTAAAAAATAAATTTGTAAAAGTTTGCAACTCTATGATTGTTGTTTTTGAAATGTCAAAAAAATATTTATTTAGATTTTATGAGATTATTTAACTGGTGACATTTTATAATGTATATAATACTTTAAAGGGTAATAATGTAAAATTATTAGTTTTGAGACATTTTTATTTACAAAAATAAAAACTTAACATCATAATAAGACGTCAAAAAATCCATCAAGGGCGTAGTCGAATAATTTTTAAATAGTTCTGACTTGTCACCTGAACTTTGTTCACGCCTTATCTTATAAAAAAACAAACAAACATGTCGTTCAGATTTATACATTCAGACTTTAATATAATTCAGAAATATTCAAATTTTAAATAAAAAATAAATTTAACCTTAGTCTAGTAGTGTAACACCCCACCAAAGACATGATGCTGCTGGCAAGAAATAAAAATAACCCACCCCCTAAGCCACAATCCTAATGGAAAACAGACATGATGCACCCTTTGGACAATCTAGATCACAGTCCAACACCAATACGACCTGTAATCGACATCAAATATGCAAAACGAACCTCCGATCCAAAACCAATGCATTCTAGTCCTCAGCATCAATTATCCAATGTTCCATGCCCACAATCACACATACAAATTAAAACTTTTATTTACAGTTGTTCATGATTGTTTTTCATTCCAGGGATAATTCGGGAAATCTACTCCTCGAACAAACCTCCCACAAGCAGTGAATTTATTTGGTTAGTTGGGAAGAAAAAGCAAACTTGGCAAGCAAATAAGAAATCACAGAGAAAACAAATGATTAACGTGGTTCGGTGGAGAGTGACTCCAACCTACGTCTACGGGAGTAAAGAAGTGAAATTTTTATTACTAGTTTGGGTCAAACCGACCTGCTTTCTCTCTCTATCCCCAAACTTTTGGAGCTTTTTTTTACAAGTAGTCAAATGTGAAAAATGCTGACCCAAAGGAACCAACCCCTGAAACTAAATCATTGACTCCTTTATATAGCCCCTGAATCTTGTATTACACCCATAATTTACCATTACATTAACCCATGACGTCTTAGCCATGTATTCTTGTCATTATTGCCCACTATTATACGCTCATTTTATATGGGCTCCTGAATCTTTTACTACACCAATAAATTTACTGTTACACCAACCCATGACGTCAGCCACGTCTTCTTGTCATTATTGTCCACTGCTACATGTTCTGCCAGCTTGCAACTCTGCCACTCTACTACTGTTACACGTTCTTCCCACGTGAAAACTTATAATTTTAACCATTCTCACATTGTTCTGTGTGTCAGAAGATAATCCTCGGCCTTGCTCCCATTGAATTAGCCTTCTGGAGGCTCAAACTCTCATGTAGGGCTTACGTCATTCATATATAAGTACAAGATGCTGCAAACCCCACCTTGGTCCCCGGTCGGCAAGCCGAGGTGATTGATGTTGAACCCTCTTCCTCACTTCTTTCCCATATCGGGTCAGTAGCTATGGACCACATCGGGTCAGACTTCAAGGATGTTCAGGTGCTGTCTAATCTGATATCTTCATCAGGTCGAGTTGGTATATTAACTCAGCTTCACCATGCAATATTGCCATCGGGTGCCTTTCTTTACCTTGAGATCGGGCCATTCATCAGATCTCTCATCCTCATAAGGACCTCAGACCATCTGGTAAGTGAAAACCCTGTTATAGCCCTCTCCAGCCTTTTGAGTTCCTCAGGGCTTAAAATCACCATCAACAACAACTATACATATACCAATGTGTATTTTATGATAGAAAACATAAACAACATAATTCATATCCTCTTATGACATCTTTAAGACTCTAAAGTGGGTAACTACAGCCTGAGTGATCCTTCGTCTCGAGCATAAGCGTCCCAAGCTTGATGGCTGACCGATCTAGTTGCCAACCAAAAAAATTAACAGACTATTGATGTGTGAGCTATGAAACTCAGTAAGCAACCATGCTCATACCATAAAAGCGAAAATAAATCTTAACAATGATACACATATATTTATACATATGCAATCCATACGAGTAAAAGTTAAGAAAATGTCTTTATTATCTCGTATCGAAAATTTTACAAATCCTTGTACTATTCTTTACTCTTCATGCACAAATTATTTTAAAATTACATATATGTATACCGATTAAAAACTGAGTACAAGAGGCATACCTGATACGAATCAGTTGCTTTATACACAAAATCCTTCGAATGCTCAAAACCTAAATTTTATACAAACATGTATAAACTCAGAGCATAACTCATACTGATTTCTAAATCTTCTACATAACAAACGAAAATAAACCAAGCAAAGATATATCACTATATATATGTGTTTATACATGACCGAGATAAATGAGAGAAGAACAAAAGCATACTTGCACATACCATACACTGACACAATTCAACGAAGCTCGTACGGGATTCATTACCTTTTAGAATAGGTATGAAATGACTTCCATCCGAATAAAACCCTAACCAAAACTCGTAGAAGACGGGTCAAAATCGCCAACCGAATTAATTATACACAAACTAACAATACTAAGGTTACCTAGCCAATCTCATTCATCAACATAACAAAAAAAAACATAATACGGATGCTATACATTCAATCACCTTCTTTTACCAAAATCGAAAAATAGTACGGATTCCTTACAGACAAATAAATTCATTATCAGAAATAGAAAACACAATATGAATTCCTTACAGAAAAACATATTCATTATTAAAAATAGAAAACATGGTACAAATTCTATATAATCGATGTCATTCATCACCAGGAACATAAATCACAAAGCAAGTTCATTACAGTTAATCTCATACATCATCGGAAATTAAAAACACAAAGTTATCATTTTTAAAACCCAACTTAATCAAAAATAAATTTGTTTGAAAATAAAAATTTCCAAAACCGAAATCATCAAAACTAATCAGGCGTCTATTGTATCAGTCACACGAATAGACCGAACAATGTATAGATATAGGACCATGTCGACGGAGGATTATAGGTCAGCCATTTTTAGATACACATGACCCTAAACAAGCACCACGGCGAGACCAAATCATTAAAATACATAAAACGTAGTATGAGCATCGTGGAGGAAACATATCATATTATATCGTAAATGAAATCAAACATATATAAATCAGAAAAAAGGTTTTATTGAAAGCAACTTCTTCTAAAGTTCATTTCCTTCGGAAAACCATAAGATAATAATTTATAGAAGATAACATAAGAATGTTTTATCGAAAGTGAAATCAAATCTCAAAATAATGTTATCGAAAATCTGTATCAGGTGTCCAATAACCAACTGGATGATATACCAGACGTCCATGAACCAAGTCAGCTGGACGAAAAATAGGAGGCGTCCAATACCAAACATTATCCGAAACAGGACCATGTCGACAGAGGGTAACAGAACGACCAAAGTTAAATGGTCAGAGCCCAGCGAAATGTAGAATACACACTATAGTGAAATCATCTCTTATCAAAAGTGGAGTCAAAATATTTTGTTTGTTTGTAAAACTTTTCAAAACTAACATACAAATCATTTATTCCAAAAGACAAACAATCAAGAGCATCCGTACACATATCAGGCTCATCACATAACGTATTAATTTGTCATCTATTGACAATTACTCACATTTACAAAACAGTAACATCATATCACATACTTGTTTTAAAGAAGTCATATTGGCATATCTACATATATATATACACACACATTAATTATTGATAAATAAATCACACATTGAGATACCATATCATTATTTCATACATATGCCTCAGAATGATTATATAAACATATCGTATCAAAATAATATTTTACCAATTTTCATGCCTAATTGTACCAAACCACCCAAACTCGAGGCTACAACCAATCCAAACTCGTGGTGGTTGATATGGCTAAACTTATACATGAATTGTCTAAGCATGACTCTAACTTACCATAACACAAAACATGCAAATAATTTACCAAACTTCAAGTATCAAGCACATGGAATACTTATCTCGTCTCGCTGTAGGAACGAAGCGGGGTTTGTTGTTATGCTTATGACATCGCTGACTACTACACTGTTAGGCTCGCAGCCCGTAGAGAGTACAGATAATCTAACGGGGGAACTAACTAGAGAATAAGGGAGTCGCCACCCGGTATGAGACACCTTGAATAATTTAAGGCTGCACTACACCCCTCGCAAGGTCTGACCTTAAACCCTTTTAGGTTCGGAATGGTCCTTTACTGATGCCAGTATAATATTTATGCTTAACGGAGGTATCCTCATATCTTATAATGCAATGACACACAAGCAATTTAAAAGCATATAAAGCGCAATCATGGATTGTAAAGATAATTAATAAAATAAACATTCATAAATTATCACAATATTGATAAAACAATAATGGAATTGGATTTCGACAAGCATCACACGGGCCTGGCCTCGGAGAGGTCGGTCGGACATGGCCATAGTAAGCCGAATTTAATATTTAAACTCAAGTCGGATTTGAGAGAAGTCTAGCTGGACATATCGTATACTCAGGGGCATTAAATCAAAGTATCAGCATATAAAACAAAATGGTAGGCACTAAATAATAATAATTCTTAAAATGAAACAATAAAAATTCCAGTAAAAATAACTATTGAACTAATTGAAATATGCATATGTGGGATTAAACAAACTTAAAGATGCGTTCAGTGGGTCTGACCGTAGATAGGCTTGGCCGGAAATGATAGCGCATGTCTGGCCGGACTTGGTTGAAGTCTGGCCGAACATATTACGCAACACATAATCATGGAAACATGCATATATTAACATAGATGCAGTAAACAAGCATTTTGGATGCGTTTATAATTAAATGGATGTCCCTAGTGGTCGAATAAAACTATTAAACATGCATTGAGAAATAATAATAAGAGACATATGAAATAGCTAAGCATACAAATAAGATACAGAGAAATAGTGAACGTGGCCGGATGTGTATGCCGTTGGCCTGAGGTGTGTATGAATTTTTGGTCTGACGTAGTGCACGTCAGGCCAGAGATACTGTGTAGAAATCAGAATCTCATATTTGAAAACATATTTAGAGGATACCCTCAGGTCATACCTTTTCATATAGCTTGGTTCTAAAGACGCCTATGATCGTTGGGTTGTTGATAAGTAAACTCCAATGGATGGTCTTTGTTTAGGTTTTTCTTTTCTCCTTCACTCTCACTGTTTCAATATTTTTGTAGAGATTTTTCCTCTAGATTTTTCATTAGCTCTCACACTCAAAATGTCCCCCTTATTTAATAATGAAACAAAGGGAGCTGAGGATGGAAGAGGGAGTAAAATTCCCCATCCTCGTCCAATCTATCATGAATGATTGCCAATCACACAACTCAAAATATGTCCGGCCAGATTAAGGGTTTTGAAAATATATTCGGCCGGACCTATTTAGTCCTGTGATTCCAACTAATTTGATTTTTCATGTGGGTTGACAGCTCGATGCATGTACGACTGACTATACAGTTTGAATTATATGTCTGTCCGGAGACAATTAAATCCCTAAACTTCAGTAACTGATAATCTGCTCAGTCACTGACAGATCCATGCATGTCCGGCTGACTATATAGTTTGAATTGTATGTCCGACCGGAGACAATCAAATCTCTAAACTTCAATAACTGACAATCTGCTCAATCAATGACAGTTGTGTCACGTCCGGACGTACTTATGGTTTTCAAGGTACGTTCAGCCGGCTTCTCTACCTGAAGGTATGGTTGGCCAGATATAGGTGATGTTCGGCTGGATCTTGGATGTGTTCTCTGATTTCCTTTCCTTCATGGCATTCATCTTCACACTTCCCCAACTTTCAAAATGTGTATCCAAAATAGACTCATCATCAGGCTATGCATAAAAATGTAATGTCTACACTCGCTCCATTTGGTAGGCTTGTGCAGTGTGTGAGAAATGCTTATCAAATTCATGAATGCATTTTTATGCACCTGGTGTTTCAGGCATCTCCAGACTCACCTGTGGGAGTTGGTTTGTTTGATACATAGGCCCTCGGGCCTTATGATACCTCGTTTAAAGATGTTTTGATCCTTGTCTAAACTTTTGTGGTTGGTGTTCGGCCCTCAGGTCCTCTGATGTTTTAATTATGAGATGCTTCGATCTCGCTAGGCTTCGTTCCAAGCTTTAAATATTGATAGACCTGCAAGCCTATGATGCTCCGATCGG